>PVLC010017144.1:21790-34465 GCA_004027655.1 Graphiurus murinus
TGTTTTTTTTTTTTTTTTTTTTTTTTTTTTGTGGTACTGAGGATTGAACTCAGGGGCATTCTACCTCTGAGCTATACCCCCAGCCCTCTTTTTTTATTCTTTATTTTTGAAACAGAGTCTCACTAAGTTGCGGAGGGCCTCACTAAGTAGCTGAGGCTGGCTGCGAACCTTCGATCCTCCCGTCTCGGCCTCCCAAGTACTGGGATTACAAGTGTACACCATTATGCCCAGCTTACCAGCTAAAAAAAAAATCTGATTTGAAAATGCACAACATATCATGGGTGGTGGAAAAGATGCAGGCTTTGTAAGCAGATGACCCGGGGAACGCTGGATGTTGTCAGCTTCATGAGGTTCTCTCTCCTCTTCATCTCCTGTCCTGGGACAGGACTGGCGACCAGTGTTCTTGGAGCAAACCAAGGAAGAGGGCTGGGGTCTCAGCAGTAGGGTGTGAACTTCTATTTATCACCTGACTTCTGCCCATGATGCCTGATGCCCACCCTACGTGTCCCTGTGTTTTTCTGTCTCTGGGAAGAAGGTTTCCAGTCTTCTGCACCGGTTGGGGAAGTGCTGACCCCTGGTTGCGTGGAAGGTGGGAAGTTTCTGGAAAGCCACCTGTTTCTCACATGGCCTTTCATCCAGTCCTCTAGCCTGTGGTCCCCTGAATACCCCCATTTCCAGAGGCTCCTGGAATTACTGCCAGTCCCTGTGCCTTGGGGTGTTCTTCGGTGTTAACTGGGGTTGCTTTGAGGTTTTCTCCATTCTCATTTAAAGTATGATTTCAGGTGGACAAGGGAGTTACCCTTTCTCTTTGTTTTCTAGCTTCTTAAGTTATGCTGTTTTTCTTGTTTGTGGAGTTCACTGCTTTAAAAGCCCCTTTCCTATCCACTTAATGAAGCTTGGATGAAATGCATGTGTTACGCTGTGCTGTATTTAACCAGAGTTCAACCGAGCTTTGAATGCCTCTTCTCAAATGCTCCAGCGATGCGACTCGGGAAATCAGTCCATCTCTAACGGCCTCAGCTTTGGTCAATTTCAAGAGGAAAAACAGTATTAAGTTTCCACTTCTTTGGTTATTAGTGAAATTGGACATTTCCCCCAGAAGTTTATTGCTTATCTCTACGTATCTTCTGTTTTTTTTTTCGGTACTGGGGATTTAACTCAGGGGCATTCTACCTCCGAGCTATACCCCCAGCCCTATTTTTTTATTCTTTATTTTGAAACTGAGTCTCACTAAGTTGCAGAGGGCCTCACTAGGTAGCTGAGGCTGGCTGCGAACCTGGATCCTCCGGTCTCAGCCTCCCGAATCCTGGGATTACAAGCGTGTACCACCATGCCTGGCTTCTACGTATCTTCTTTTACTCATCATCATTGCTTACCTCTCTCCCAGAGTGTTTGAAAGCAATTTTTATATGTTGAGGATATCAGCCTCTTAACTATCATGTTTTTTGCAAATATCTTCCCCCCATAACTTATTTTGCTTTGATTTGTTGTTGTTTCTGGGGATTAAACCCAGGAGGAGTGTTCTATGCCTCTGAGCTACATCTCCAGCCCTATTTTATTCTTATTTTTTAATCTTGAAACAGGGTCTTCCTAAGTTGCTGAGGTTCTCACTAAGTTGCTGAGGTTGGTCTTGAACCTGTGATCCTCCTGTTTCAACTTCCAAGTACTGGGATTACAGGCGTATGCCACTATGCCCCACTTGTTCTGTATTTTTTTTTTTTTTTGGTACTGGAGATTGAACCCAGAGAGGCATTCTATCTTCGAGCTACACCCTTCCCAGCTCGATTTTATTTCTTATTTTGAAACAGGGTCTTGCTAGGTTGATGAGAGTCTCATTGCTAGCTGAGGCTGTCCTCCAACCTGCGATCCTCTTGTCTCAGCCTCCCAAGTGCAAGGATTATCGGCATGCAACACCATGCCTGGTCTCTGTGTGGTTTTTGACCAAAGAAAAAAGTTCTTCTCAATCCTCCTTTTGGAAACATTTACCCATATTTTCCTCTACATTTGTTCTATGACTTCTTCTTTTACATTTGACCATGCAGTGACCGTGTGTCCACAAATCCCCTCTTCAAGACTGAGGCCCTTGTCCCCCACCTACTAGGAGTGTGGGCTGAAGCAGTTCACAGCTGAATCCCTCTCCTGCAATTTCTCTCAGCCAGAGGAAGCTGCCTCACCCATGATTACATCCCTCCATGGTGAACCCCGCGTGTTAGTCAGCGTTTCATCGCTCTGACCAAGATACTGAGAAGAAGAAGTCAGAGGAGGAAACAAAAATTGTTTTGGCTCGTGGTTTAGAAGTTCCAGTCCACAGTCAGCAGAAACAAAACGGCAGAACTGTGAGCTGCTCTGCTCATGGCAGTGGAAAGGGGGTCAGAGGAGAAACACGAGGACGAAGATAGAGTCCTCAAGGAAGCCGCCAGTGATCTTCCTCTAAGCATGTGTCCCCTGCCTATTGGTCTCTATCTCTTCCCAGGAGTCTGTTCAAATGATTAATCTATCACTCAAGGGAAAGGGGTGAGAAACCAGAGAGAAGATACAGTTCCCTGGGTGCCTCTAGCCTCCTGCTTCCTCTAACCACGCCCCACCTGCCTCCAGTTTCTCTCTCCTCCCATTAGTCCATTCAGATTATTACTCCATCAACTGGATTAATCTACTGATGACGTTAGAGCTTTCATGCTCCAAACACTTCCCGAAAGCCCCAGCTCCGGATGTTGCTGCACTGGGGACTAAGAAAAACACATGAGCTTGAGGGGGACGCTCAAGATTCAGAGCATACCTAGTTGATGCCTGGGCGCAAAAGTCCTTATCTCAACTTGGAACAACTTTGAAGGGTTATTGAAGCTTGGCCCCTTCCTAAGAAGTTGCTGAACTCTCTGCACTAGTGACATGGCAGCCACTGTGCCCCTGCCCAGCCTGCTTCCCTGAGCCCACTCAGCATCAACCTCCTGTAACCAAAGCCCCTTCCTCAGGTGTCCTGGGGAACCTAAGACAAGTGGTTCAATCCATTTGCAATTACTTTGACAGACCACATACGGTGATGCTCTAACTTATTTTTTTCAAATACTCAACTCATCCACCCCAAAGCATTTATTGAAATTACCTTTCCCAAGTTTTTGGACTGCTACATTTTGTTATCTTTTAAAAAGTTAAGTATACTAGAGGCCATTTCTGGGCTATCTAGTCTGTTGTCCTAATCTGTCTTCTTTTTGTACCTGTAATACAATATTTTAATTGGTATTCCTTGATGACATATTTTGATTTTTGGTAGAGAACCTCTTCTTCAGTATAGTACTCTTTCAAAACACACCTTTACTACTTGTGGCTATTTATACTTTTAGATGAAATTTGAACTAATTTTCTACATGTTAATAAAAAATTCACCATTAGAATTTTGATTTGGATTTCATTAAGACTTTAAACTAATTTGAGAAATCTTTGCAAAGATAAATCTTCCCTAAGGATAGAATATGATGCCTTTCTCCATTCACTCAAATCTTAGTGAAGCTTTTATAGTTTTATTTATGTTTTAGCCATTTGGTTAAATTTGTGCTTTAATTTTTTACATTGCAATTAGAAAATAGTTTTTCCTATATGTGCTACCTGTTCACTGCTGGTATATAGGAAAGCTATTAGTTTTTTAGTAACTTACTTTAGGAAGGTATAATTTATGTACAGATTGGGAACTAAGCGAAGTGTATCCTTTTACCATTCCTACTCAACATCATACTGGAAGTCCTAGCTAATGCAAAAGATGTACAGATTGGGAGGAAAGAAAACTCTCTTTCTTAGAAGATAACATGATTGCTAGAGTAGAAAAATTCCAAAGAATTGACAAAAACCTAAAAAACACTAATGGAACTAATAAGTGAGGTGAATAAACAAAAATTAAATGTTTCCCTATAAACCAGCAATGAACACTGGAATTTGAAATTAGAAACACAACATCATTTGCATTAGTATTCCCTGTACGCCCCCCCCCCCCCAAAAAAAAAAAAGAAAGAAAGAAAATATTTAGGCATAAGTCTAGTGAAAAATGTATAAGATTTATAGAAGGACAATAATAAAACTCATGAAAAAATCAAAGACAATTGAATAAATGGGGAGGGATTCCATGTTCATGGATAAGAAGACCCACTTATTAAGCTGCCAGTTATTCCTGATTTGATCTATAGAATCAATAAAATTCCAATCAAAATCCTAGAGCAAGTTATTTTGTGGATAATGACAAACTGATTTTAAAGCGTAAGTGGAAAAGTCAAAAGGCCAACAGCCAATGTAACAATGAGGAAGGACAAAATTAAAAGACTGACACTACCGGAATTCAAGACTTACGATAAAGCTACAGTAATTAAGACAGTGCACTATTGGTAAAAGAATAGATGAACCGATCAGCAGGACAGAATGGAGTGCATAGAAATAGACCCATACAAACATAGTTAACTTCTCTTTGAGAATTCAGTGAAGGTAGCCGGGCGTGGTGGCGCACGCTTCTAATCCCAGCATTTGGGAGGCTGAGACCGGAGGATCCTGGTTTGAGGCCAGCCTCAGCTACCTAGTGAGGCCCTCCACAACTTAGTGAGACCCGGTTTCAAAATAAAGAATAAAAAAATAGGGCTGGGGGAATAGCTCGGAGGTAGAATGCTCCTGAGTTCAATTCCCAATACCACAAAAAAACGAACAAACAGACAATTCAGTGGAGGTAGGACTGTTTTCTTAATAAATGGTGCTGTAACAACTAGATACTCATTTGTAAAAAAAAAAAAAAATCAAATCTTATATCTTTTTCAAAAATCAACTCAAAATGGGTCATAGACCTAAATGTAAAATGCAAAATTATAAAACTTAGAGAAGATAACAGAGAAGAAAATCTAGCTGACCTTGGATTTGTTGAAGACTTTTTTTTACCTACAATCTAAAAAGCAGACCTATGGAAGAAAAAAAATGGTAAGTTGGACTTCATTAAAGTTAAAAACTTCTGGTCTGAGAAATTCAACGTTAAGAAAATGAAACAAAATGGACTGGGAGAAAATATCTGTAGATATCTGGAAAAGGGCTTGTGTCCAAAATATACAAGTATCTCTTAAAACTCAGGTATAAGAAAACAAGCAACCCATTTAAGAATGGGTAAAAATTTGAACAGATACTTCACCCATGAAGATATACAGATGACCAGTAATCATACGAAAAGGTGTTTAGCCTTGGTCATTAGGGAACTGCCAATTAAAACTATGATATAGACCTGCATCTTTTTATTTTGTGGTACTAGGGATTGAACCCAGCGGCATTCTATCTCAGAGCTACACCCCCAGCCCTAAAATTTTTATTTTTTAAATTTTTTTTTAGCCGAGTGTGGTGATGCATGCTTGAGGTCCCAGTACTTGGGAGGCTGAGACAGGAGGATCACAGGTTCAAAGCCAGCCATGCCAAGTTAACGAGGCTTTCAGTAACCTAATGAAATAAGGTTGGGCTAGGGGTGTAGCTTGGAGGTAGAATGCCTCTGGGTTCAATTCCCAGTACCCAAAAATAATTTTGTTTTTGTTTTGAAATAGGGTCCCGCTAGGTTGCCGAGAGTCTTGTTAAGTTGCTGAGGCTTGTCTTCAACCTTTGCTCCTCCTGTCTCAGCTTCCTAAGTACTGGGATTACTGGTAAGCACCACCATGCCTGGCCTTACACAGTTATTATAATGGCTACAGCAAAACAAAACAAAATAAAACCAAACCCTAAAACTGATAATGCCAAACGCCTGTGAAGATATGGAGGAATGGGAACTCTCATTCATTGCTGATGGGAATGCATATGGTACAAGCACTTTGGAGGACAGTCTGGCAGTTTCTTGCAAAGCTAAGCATATCCTTAACGCACAGGATCTAGTGACTGTGCTCCCAGGTATTTACCCAAATGAATGGAGAATGGAACACCAAGAATTCCTCTTCCAGGGCCATGACCCCAACCCTCTCTCACCTCCTTCTGCCAGACGGACCCCCTCACTGTCCTCTGGCGGATCCTGTCCAGGACCCTGTGTTCTCCATATTGACTACTTCCCCACATTCAGAACGACCCTTTCTATCCATCCAATTTCAAAGCTCAGCTCAAATCTCACCAGTTTCCCTGGCAACTTGCTTCTCTGGATTGCCAGAGAAGTGGGGGCTGTTGTTCTCCTTGCTGGATCTCATTTGTTGTCTTATGACTAGTTATATGTGTCCAGTGTCTCCTCAGTTCAGTGATGATGCAACTCAGGGCAGAGATACTGTCTTATGCTTCCATCCCTGGGTTTCACAGTTGGGGAGATTCTCAAAACTCACCCTAGACCGAGGTCCAGGTAGACCCAGTTACAGCACCACATCTGATTCTCTCTTTTTTTTTTTTTTTGTGGTACTGGGTATTGAACTCAGGGGCATTCTCCGAGCTATACTCCCAGCCCTATTTTTTATTCTTTATTTTGAAACAGGGTCTCACTAAGTTGCAGAGTGCCTCACTAGGTAGCTGAGACTGGCTGCGAACCCAGATCTTCCAGTCTCAGCCTCCCGAATGCTGGGATTACAAGCGTGCGCCACCACGCCCAGCTCACCACATCTGATTCTAATGCAACAACATTTAGAAACTTACTCCTTTGGACCTTCAAAATAAGGGTGACCTCTAATGCCACTGCTAACGGTAACATTTTCTAATGCTGTGATAAAATGAATTGCCATTTTACAAAGAAAGAACTGAGAGGGAACCCAGAGGGAGAAAATGACTTAGTCAGGTTTGCAGGGTCAATTAATGGCCAACACATAACCTGAGGTGCAGACTCCTAATGCCTGGCCTGGGGGAATTCTTTCAGGACAGTGAAATGACACGGGTTGACTTACTAAGAAACCAAACTCTCCAAAGAGATGCAGTTGACTACAAACTTAGAATATCCTTAAACATTTTTTTTTTTTTTGATTTTTTGGTACTGGGAATTGAACCTAGGGGCATCCTACCTCCGAGCTATATTCCCAGCCATTTTTATTCTGAAACAGGCTCTCTCTAAATTGCAGAGGCTGGCCTTAAGAACTGTGATCCTCTTTTCTCAGCCTCCCAAGTACTAGGGTTATAGGCATGCACCATCATGTCTGGCTTCTTTAAACACTAAAAAAAAAATGGTAGTTATTTCTCCATTTCAACTCCTCAGCTCCCATGCCTTTTATGTGACGCTATAGTTTGTCTTTTCCCTCTATTAGAAGAGCCTCATTTTGACTTTAGAACTGTCTGCCAGGCTCTGCAGTCCCATACGTGGTTTTGATTCTACATTTCCTTTTATCTTTTCCTCCAGAAAGACAATTTACAGTAGAGGTATATAAATCTTCTTGGGCCTCGTTTCCTTATCTGTAACCAAATGGTGTGGAAATGAATGTCTTCTAATGGTCTTTCCAAGTCTAATTTTTTCTCTTTCTTTCTTTCTTTCTTTCTTTCTTTCTTTCTTTCTTTCTTTCTTTCTTTCTCTCTCTCTCTCTCTCTCTCTCTCTCTCTCTCTCTCTCGCTCTCTCTCTTTCTCTCTCTCCTTCCTTCCTTCCTTCCTTCCTTCCTTCCTTCCTTCCTTCCTTCCTTCCTTCCTTCCTTCCTTCCTTCTTTCTTTCCTTCTTTTTAAGTGACGAAGCAGGGAATGGTTAAACAGAATAAGAAAGATTAAACAAAAAAAAAAGCAGTCTGAAAAAGGGCTTCAATGTAGATAGTTTATTTTGAGATTGTAGAAAACAGGGTTGGGAGCCAGGCGAGAGTAGAAGGTGGAGGAGGTTGTTTGTGAAATGTCCGGCAAAGACTCAAGTGTGGAAGGCGTGGTCCCCAGTGTGCAGTGCACAGAGGTGTGGTTTTGAGGACGTGACTGGCTCTAGAGGACTCTGCTCTATCAATGGATTCATCCCCGGGGAATGTGGAATTGAGTGGACAGCCGGCAAGTGTAGAAACTATATGAGATAGGACCTGGTTTGATGGAGCCGGTCCTCGGGGGTGCACCCTTGAGGATGATGTCTAGTCCCCGGCCCCCTCCTCTCCTGATTCTCAGCATCTTTTCTCTGCTCTGTCCTTCTGCCACGATGCTCTGCCCGGTCTCGTGTCCAAAGCAATGCAGCCAGCCACCCCTGGACTGACCTCGGAACCCGTGAGCCCAAGTCAACTTTCCTCCTCTCCCTTGTTTGTGTTTTGGTCACAGCGATGAAAAGCTGACTCACAAGACTGCGTTACTGTGGGAAATTAGACCGTGGCATAGTTAGACATAAAATATCTCCTACAGAGCTCGTTTGGAGCTGAGGTAATTGAGTCAAGAGGATTATATCCCTGGACTCAGGCCAGGAGGGTGTGGGATTATATAAGTGGTTCCTCCTCCCCCTGCTCTCCTCTCTTATTTCTGGCCGCCATGATGTGAGGAGCGCAGCCCATGTGCTCTCCCTCTCTCTGCTCCCCACCGCCATGATCTGAGATCCGTGGTCCCCGGCTTCACGTGGCCTGAACCCCAAGCCGTAAGAAAATAAATCTTCTTTCCTCTAGGTTCCATGGTCAGTCTTTTAGATTATAGACCGCAATCCTGCTGGGAACCCTTGGAGGAGCTACGTAGAATGTACCAAGGAAGTGTCCTTCCCCGGAACAGAAGAAGGGAGAATTCTTTCTGCCATTGACCAAAGAGAGCCGGCCTCTGGGATGTAAACCTGCTCGTGTTGTGTGTGCGCCTGGCGGTGCTCGGAGCTGAGACACAGCTGTGGAGGAGAAGTCAGGGCTGACTGAGAGACATGTGGCGTGTTGCTGACACAGACTACTCCTACATGTGGCTGTTTTCTGCACCAACAGCTGGGGGAACAGGTCGATGGAGAGGTGGTGAGAATGATGGAAAATCCAGGGGATCCTTAGACTTTTTTTTTTGTCTGCATAGCCCAGATAAAAGACATGTTAAATAAGAATCTGGAATGGATTGAGAGATAATGGTATATCTCAGAAGGCTTAAAAAATAGGGGACAGAAATGTCATTCAGAGAGAGAGAGAGAGAGAGAGAGGAGTTAAATACATGATGACATCTTACTTCTCTGCTGGAAACCCTCTAGACTTCCAGGTCCCCTAGAACAAAAGTCTAAATTTTTTTTTTTTTTTTGCGGTACTGGGGATTGAACTCAGGGGCATTCTACCTCCGAGCTACACCCCCAGCCCTATTTTTTTTTTATTCTTTATTTTGAAACCGAGTCTCACTAAGTTGCGGAGTGCCTCACTAGGTAGCTGAGGCTGGCCTCGAACCCGGATCCTCTGGTCTCAGCCTCCTGAATGCTGGGATTACAAGCGTGCGCCACCACGCCCGGCTAAGTCTAAATTTTAACAATGGCCACTGATATTTCCTCTGCTCTCATTTCTCCTCTTCTCTGCTCCTCAGTCTGCACTGGCCACACTGACTTCCACGTTGTCCTCAACACACCAAGCAGGCTCCTGTTTCACTGTTGAATTCGAGTTGTCTCTGCCTCAGAGACTCCTTCCTTCCTTCCTTCCTTCCTTCCTTCCTTCCTTCCTTCCTTCCTTCCTTCCTTCCTTCCTTCCTTCCTTCCTTCCTTCCTTCCTTCCTTCCTTCCTTCCTTCCTTCCTTCCTTCCTTCCTTCCTTCCCTCCCTCCCTACTGGGGATTGAACCCAGGAATGTTCTACCTCTGAGCTACACCCCCAGCCATTTTTATTTTTTTGTTTTGAAACAGGGTCTCACTAGATTGCTGAGAGTCTCACTACATTGCTGAGACTGTCATCGAACCTGTGATCCTCCTGTCTTAGCCTCTCATGGACTGGGATTACAGGTGTGCACCACCACACCCCGCTCTTCCTGCATTTGGTATTGGTCTCTGCATCAGTGCCATCTGTCTGATATAACCTCCATAACCATGACACATATGATAGTACAGCCACACCACCCTCTATCCCCGACCCTACTTTATTTTTTCTATAATGCTAAACAATACCTCAGTTTATATTACATATCTTTTTTTTAAACTAATTTATTTTTAGTACTCTCCCCTGAAATGCAGGCATCACCAACCATTCTCTGATTTATTCACTGGTATATTTCTAACACTTAGTCTGGTGCCTGGAAACAGCAGTTACTTAATATATTAAGAAAAAATAGGAAGCTGGGTGTGGTGGTACACGCCAGTAATCCTAGTACTTGGGAGGCTGAGACAGGAGGATCACAGGTTTGAGGCCAGACTCAGCAAGTCAGAGAGACTCTATTTAAAAATAAAAAATAATAATAATAAGAAAAAGAGCTGGGGGTGTTGCTTGGAGGTAGAATGCCCCTGGATTCAATTCCTAGTACCAAAAGAAAAATTGAGTAGTGCTGGGAGTATAGCTCATGGTACAGTGCTTGCCTGGTGTGTACAAGACCTGGGTTCAATCCCCAGCACAATTACAGCAGATTGAGGGAACGAAGATGTTCCAGCTTTGCTGGTATTGAGTTTATTTTTTAGAAAAGTGGAAGGTCAGCTGGGCATGGTGGCGCATGCTTGTAATCCTAATGCTTGGGAGGCTGAGACAGGAGGATTGCAGGTTCAAAGCCACCCTCAGCAATTTAGGGAGGCCCTCTGCAATTTAGTGAGACCCTGTTTCCAAATAAATAAAACTGGGCTAGAGGTGTAGCTTACAAGTTTAGAAGTAGAATGCCTCTGGGTTCAATCCCTAGTGCCAGGGTCTCAGCCAAGATGGGCTCCTGGTCTCTTGCTTTCCTGCTGGGTTCTCCGGCCGCATCTTCTAGCCCTCCCAGTCTCTCTGCTCCATGACTGTATCAGCCAGTCCAAGAGCCAGCCCCCGAGGTGGGACTAGATGAGCCAGTTGGTACTTCTGCCTGGAGGGCAGGAAGTTCTCTGCTGTTACGTCTCGACATGCTCGCTGTGAGAGTCATTTAGAGTCTTTTCCAGAGAGCCGGTGTGTCCCTTTCAAGCGGGATCCCTAGTCTAGGCTGACCTTTAAGTTTCCTCCAACTGCTAAGAGAGGACATGAGACCACTTTCCTCTCTCATACCCTGTCTTTCCCAACACAAGGACGGGTTATTCCAGGGGCGAATCAAACACCTCAGCCCCTCCCTGGATCCTGATGTTTCCAGGGAGACTACAAGTCAAAGCCTCCAGCCGGCACACTGACTTCAAGGTTTCAGGGCGTATTTCTGACATCCATTGACTTCTGTTCTGGTTTCTGGGTTCTGGAGACTTCTCCCTCCTCCGTCACGAGAAGGCCCCTGACAGATATTAATAACATTGCTTCTTTTGAGTTCTAGAGGTTTAATTAGGTTTAGCCTCAGGGAAGGATGTGCATCATAGAAGAGACGGGAAGCCACGCTTGGGGAACCAGAAGAGAGAGAATCGATAAGCAGTAGGAGTCCTTGGCAGGCCCAGAGATTGTGTAGCTAGCAGTCTATGAATAGTGCCTCCGCAGTAGCTAAGGAGAGACTCCTTCTCCCTTATGCTCCCTGGGAGGTTGTGACAGACCAAGAAATTCAACGCTGAGGCTGGTCAACCAATGCACTGCAGGCTTCATTGAACATTTTGTTGTTGGTTACAGGAAATGCAGTCATTTAGTCCAGCTTCTCCGTCTCTACATTAGGATGCTAAATCGGCCCAGAAAATAATCAGCAATGGCAAAGAACTATTAAGTCTGGATCAAACCCATATCCAAGGGTTTCTTTATTCCAGCCTTTTTTTTTTTTTAATTACTGTCAAGATATTTGATGACCATGAACACCTCTACATAAACCAACCACAGACTCTAAACGTCAGCATCATTCTTCGAGTCCAACACTTTACTCACCTGCAGCCTGATTTCTTTTAGGCCTACTGTGATTTCCTCCACATCTAAGGGCTGAGAAACACGTGTACAACTGTTTCTTTTAACTTTCTATAGTACCTAGGAGTAAACTTATATAAAAGCAGACAGAATAGTATTATGCTGGACGTGGTGGTGGCGCATGCTTGTAATCCCAGCATTCGGAAGGGATTCTTCCCAGCTGAGACAGAGAATCCGGGTTTGCGGCCAGGCTCAGCTACCTAGTGAGGCCCTCCGCAACTTAGGGAGACCCTGTTTCAAAATAAAGAATAAAAAAATAGGGCTGGGGGTGTATCTCGGAGGTAGAATGCCCCTGAGTTCAATCTCCAGTACCGCAAAAAAAAAAAAAAAAAAAAAAAAAAAAAAGTATTACGAACCTTCCATGTACCAACAGTAATCAACTCCTGGCAAGTCTTATTTAATCTAAACCTCATTCCTATCTATTTCCCTTCTGTCTATCTCCACTGTGAGAGGTGAATTCCAGACATGACATAATTCTAACTATTTTTTTAGGGAGCCTACTATCTCCTTCCTTGGTATGTTTGAGTGTCTACTTCCCACCTCCAGAATTTCATGTTGAGGTAAGCCCCAAACATCCTACTTAATAAGGAGCCTTTCTTCCCCTTAGCCTCATATGCTTTGTTATAGAGTGATCTGTTTACTAATTTCAAAAGACCCAAGCCGGGCGTGGTGGCGCACGCTTGTAATCCCAGCATTCGGGAGGCTGAGACCGGAGGATCCGGGTTCGCGGCCAGCCTCAGCTACCTAGTGAGGCACTCCGCAACTTAGTGAGACTCGGTTTCAAAATAAAGAATAAAAAAAAAAATAGGGCTGGGGGTATAGCTCAGAGGTAGAATGCCCCTGAGTTCAATCCCCAG
>PVLC010017145.1:8578-34361 GCA_004027655.1 Graphiurus murinus
TTTTTTTTTTTTTTTTTTTTTTTTTGCGGTACTGGGGATTGAACTCGGGCATTGTACCTCCGAGATATACCCTCAGCCCTATTTTTTATTCTTTATTTTGAAACCGAGTCTCACTAAGTTGCGGAGTGCCTCACTAGGTAGCTGAGGCTGCCGCGAACCCGGATCCTCCTGTCTCAGCCTCCCAAATGCTGGGATTACAAGCGTGCGCCACCACGCCCGGCTAGAATTCTGAATTTCTGAAGTCCACAAGCAGACACATTTTTCTCTATAACTAAACAGATTGACAACTTGTTGTTTGAACTCTAGGTCTTTTTAAAGCCAGTTTTCAAGTCCACTTGCATATGGATAATTTTGAAATACCATTCTACACATTCAGAAACTTTCAATAACACTGTATTACCTACAGGAAAAAATTCAAATTCTGTGTTGCTGTCCACAGGTTGATCTCAGTCATCTTTTTGGCTTTCTCTCTTTAAAGCTTTTCATTTTTGTTATGTTTTCCTTTTATTAACACATAAAAATTATACATATTCATAGAGAAGCTTTATTTCTTACTGGTTCTCTTTATGAACCCTTCCTTTGTGTCTGTCAAATGTGTTTCGTTTGTTTTTTCTGAGTCTAACCACACCTTCCCATCTTTTCTCCACTTATTTTATTCTAGTTAATCTTTTAAGACTCCTCATTTTTGAACCTTGGGGAAGCCTCCTAACTTCCAGATTCCTATCTCTCATTGTGAGTATTGTCTATTAGAACTCTCAATCATGAAGACTGCTTATAATGTAACTTGCTCAGACTCCTTCAACCTATTAGAGAGAATCCTTTGGAGATGGGTTTAGAAATAAAGGTCCAAGTTTTCTTTTGAGAAAAAGAAATTGAGGATGTATTTAGGCATTTGATTCATTCAAACCAGTTTCTGTACCGATTTAACAGGGATCTATACAATCAGCCCTGTGCTAGGTTCCAAGTAAGAGGTGACTTCTTATC
The DNA here is from genome assembly GCA_004027655.1 of Graphiurus murinus. Lineage (NCBI taxonomy): Eukaryota > Metazoa > Chordata > Mammalia > Rodentia > Gliridae > Graphiurus > Graphiurus murinus. The sequence continues at coordinate 9,563 of PVLC010017145.1, forward strand.
CTAGGAATATCTAAGCAAAGGCTTTATGGTGTTATCACCTTCTGTCAGGGATGCTGTAGAATCAGTTACACAGTACATTGTTGAACCAATTAACCTCTAAGGACTTTCCAGCTCTTAGAAATACCTGTAAACTATGTATGTATGATATTCTTGGGTAGTGTATAAATTCTGTGAGTGCAGGATCTGTGTACTCATTTAAGTCAGTGTTCTTCAGACCCATTTGTGAGCCATGAAATCAACTTATGGGCCATGATTAGTTTTTGAAAAATGAAATAGAAAAGTACAAAAGTGTAGAAAATATCCTAGACAAATAAATCGCCCATAGGAGAGGGGGTTATGGGTTGTGAAACTTTTGTTTCAGTGACAGATACATTCTATGCTTTGGAAGGTATTCTACTGTAGGTCATTCTAAAAAAATAATTGAGAAACACTCATCTACAGTTAGTCCTGATTGACTAGAAGGCAACTCAAGAAATACATGTTGAATATAAAATGACAAATCACTGGTACTATTCAAGGTAATGTCTTCATTGTGGAAGTTAAGAGCTATCAGATTTTTAAAAGTTGAGATAGTGTAGGCATTTATAATAAAACATGAAACCAAATTTTCACAGTTTTTTGTAAAGTTAGTAGAGATTTTTTTGGGGTAAGATTTAAGTTTAAGGGCTGGCAGGTATAGCTCAATGGTAGAACTCTCCTAGCATGTGGGAAGCCTGGGGTTTGATCCCCAGCACTACAAAAATAAATCCCCCCTGCCCCGCCTTCTATAAACATTCTGTTCATGCATGAGCATTCAGTACTCCTTCTGTAAACAGGAGCTGGGATGCATCTCAGTGCAAAGACAGGACTATTGCTCCACAATCAGAAGTGAACAGGTATTCACTTCTCTCTCAGCTGAAAATGGTCCTTTGCTCAGTAGCTATGTCAAGCTGTTCCTGAGACCCAGTTGATATAAATAACAATGTCTCGTGAAAATTTCTGAAGGAACTAAAATGAACCACAGAAATAAAATTATTCTCTTCTCACCACACAACTGGGAGTAGTTTGTAATTGCTGCACACACTTTGTGGTGGGGTCATGTTAAAAAAAAAAATTCATGTAACACTAACCTTTGACTGCAAAGATATTCACTGAAGCATTGTTCACAAGAGCAAAAAGAAAGTGGTAATCACCATGTGCTGATAAGTACATAGTAGCCAGCTATGTTGTTAAGTGAAAAACATATATTACAAAACCGTGTTTAATATGATTCATTTTGGTAAATGAATGGATATGTGACTACATTATTTTTTTGATAGGACAGAAAAGCATAAACATCTTTGGGTGGAGGGATTGGGATAGCAAGGTTTGTATTTTTTTTTTTTCTTTTCTTTTCTTTTGCGGTACTGGGGAACCCAGGGGCTTTCTACCTCCAAGCTACACCCCCAGCATCATTTTTTTTTTTGAAACAGTGTCTGGCTAGGTTGATGCGAGGCTCACTACTTGGATGGGGCTGTCCTTGAACCTGTGATCCTCCTGTCTCAGTCTCCCATATATAAGTATTTTTTAAAAGTGTCAACAGAGTTTATTTGGGTTTTGAAGGTTATAGATAATTTTGCTTTCTTTTCTACATTAATGTAATGCTTTCCAAGCACTCAACTTTTTTTTTTTTTAAATTTTTATTTTTATTGTTTTTTGGCGGTACTAGGGATGGAACCCAGGGGCATTCTACCTCCGAGCTACACCTCGAGCCCTATTTTTTTTATTCTTTTTATTTTGAAACAGGGCCTCACTAAGCAGCTGAGGCTGGCCGAACACCCAGATCTTCCAGTCTCAGCCTCCCAAATGCTGGGATTACAAGCCTGTGCCACCACACCCGGCTCAACTTTTTAAAAGAACACTCAAGAACCATTAAGATATTCATGAGAACTCAGTCATATTAAGACATGCTGGATAAAACAATGCTCTGCATGTTTCTTTGGCACTGAGTACATTTGTGTTTTGAAAGCCTCCTCTTCAAGACTGCAGGTTCAAGGCCAGCCTCAGCAGCTTAGTGAGAAGCTGTTTCAAAATTTAAAGGATGGGGGGGTGGGGCTGGGATTGTATCTAAGAGGTAGAATGCCTGAGTTCAATCCCCAGTACAAAAAACCCCCCAAAACTCCTTTTCATTACCCGTACCTCTCTCTATATATTCTCAGACTGTTATCTCTACACAGACACACCTCCAGCTCTCATTTGGTTAAATTCATCTGGGGAATAAAGGGCAAAAATACATTCTTATTTATTAATTTTGAAAAGTAGATAAGTAATTAATAGCCCCAGGAGTCTAGACAACCGGCCCTTTGGGCAGTCTTCCTTATTCTCAGTTTCAGATGTACTGTTTATCCCTCTGGCATTATGATAATCATAAACAATAACCAATGGTAAAACATAATTATGACTGTTAACAGCAAATTCCAATTAATATGAGAAAATAAGCCAGGCATGGTGGCGCACGCTTGTAATCCCAGTACTTGGGAGGCTGAGACCAGAGGATCTGGGTTCGTGGCCAGCGTCAGCAATTTAGTGAGGCCCTCTGCAACTTAATGAGACCCTGTTTCAAAATAAGAATAAAAAATAGGGCTGGGGTGTAGCTTGGAGCTGGAATGCCCCTGGGTTCCATCCCCATTTAAAAAATATATATACATATGAGAAAATATGTATACAGAGCCCAAAAAGAGGTAACAAACTTATGATTAAACATTTAAAACTGAAAAATTTTGAAGACTGTAGTAAGTAGTTATTTATAAGGTTTAAAAATTCATTGAAATAATACCTGGACTTCTTCAATTAATTATTTTTATTTATTTATTTTTATTTTTTATTTTTTTGTGGCCCTGGGCATTGAGCCCAGAGGCATTCTACCTCTGTGAAACACCATCCCCAGCTCAATTTTATTTCTCATTTGGAAACAGGGTCTCGCTAGGCTGAAGAGTCTCACTGCTTGCTGCGGCTGTCCTCAAACCTGAGATCCTCCTGTCTCAGCTTCCCAAGTACTGGGATTACAGGCATGGGCCACCATGCCCGGCTAATTATTTTTATTTTAAAATTGTTGGAGATGTAGCTCAGGGGTGGAACACATGCTTAGCATTTGTGAGGCCCTGGGTTTAATCCCCAGTACCTAAATAAATAAATTAATTTGTGCTCTTTACTAAGTAATATTCAGTTTATAGTAAAATATAATAGTCTAGGTTTTTTAACAATATTGAATGCCAATATTAATAACAACAGAGTAAAACAGTAGTTTTGTGCTTCTTGAGTCTCGTGGAACAGTCCTTGGCTAAATCAGACTGATGGAATTTTTGAGACTTGCTGAGACTTAGCACTAATGGGTTTTGCTTCTTCACACAGAAGAGCAAGCTTTATCTGTTTCTACAGGGCAAAGATGCCCATTTTCCTGTTACACCTGTTACACTTTTTTTTTTTTTTTTTTTTTTTTTGCAGTAACGAGAATTGAACACAGGGGCATTCTACTTCAGAGCCCCACTCCCATCCCTAATTTTTATTCTTTATTTTGAAATGATCTTACTAAGTTGCAGAGGTCCTCAGTAAGTAGCTGAGGCTGGCTGTAAACCTGTGTTCCTCCTGTCTCAGCCTCCCAAGTACTGGGATTACAAGCATGCACCACCATGCCCGGCTCTCCTGCTACACTTTTTTTTTTTTTTTGCAATACTGGGGATGGAACCCAAGGGCATTCTATCTCCGAACTATACCCCCAGCCCTAATTTTTATTCTTTATTTTGAAACAGGGTCTCACTAAGTTGCGGAGGGCCTCACTAAGTAGCCAAGGCTGGCTGCGAACCGGGATCCTCCGGTCTAAGCCTCCCAAATGCTGGGATTACAAGCATGTGCCACCACGCCTGGCTCCTGTTACACTTTTGACCCCCTATCCCAGGATGTTTTTTTCTCTATCCCCAAATTATCATCAAATTCTATGGTGTAGAAATAGATGTGTTCATAGGTTTAGCCACAAAGTTTCATCAGCATTCACTCTTGTTTTGTTTGTTCATTTCTCTCTCTGTGTGTGTGTGTGTGTGTGTGTGTGTGTGTGTGTGTGTGTGTGTGTTACTAGGGATTGAACACAGTGCTGTTGTACCTCTGAGCCATACCTCCAACACCCCCCCCCCTTTTTTTTTCTTCTTATTTGGAAACATGTCTCTCTGGCTGAGTTGCTGAGAGCCTCACAAGTTGCTTAGGCTGGCTTTGAACCTGTGGTCCTCCTGTTTCAGCCTGCTAGGTACTGGGATTACAGGTGTGGGCCACTACACCTGGCTCATTCATTTCATTCTTATCCTTTCTTTACTGTGATGACAGATGTCTGCAGCAGGGCTTCCATAATCATGAAAAATATTAAGAGCTAACACTTACTATAGGCCAGGAATTGTTCTAAATGCTTTACCTATATTGTACTATATTAATTTTTCCTCCTTATGAAGTCTAAACTATTATTAGCCCCATTTTACAGGTGGTAAACCAAAGCACAGAAAATTTAAGGTCATACAGCTGGTGTGTGGCAGAGCTGTATGCTCAGGCTTCAGAGTCAAGTGCCCAACCCACATAGTACATTACTTTTCAGAGATGACCAATGGAAGAGTCTGAAAGGAAGCCATTGTTTAATTCCTTGTAGGTTAAAAGAAGAAATTGAGTGAGTCCTAAAAATTAATTTTGAACTCTGCCCTTTTTGTGTATGTGAAACCATGACCCCTCACCTTTGAAGCCTGCATCTCATTTTATCAGCCTAATTTGTAGTAGATAAGTGAGCTTCTGGGGGATACTAAAAGGTTTTCCTTCCTCAAAAGCTATTACAGGGAGGTGACTGAAAGTCCCTTATCAAAGATACAGTTCATTTCTCCAAGAAGTCTTTATTGAATTGCACACATTCTGCCTGGTAGGGATAGCACACCAAGCTAGATATAACCTGGAGATTATTAATTTAGGACACTATACCTTGAAATGGCAAATGAGAGCCAGAAGGAATGAATGAATTTTCTTTCCTTGTGAACTAGGAAAGCTTCCAAAACTGGAAGACTTTTTGATAGATACATGAAAAATAAACCTAGCCAGGTTTATTTTTGCAAATACTTGCATCTATCTAGTGAGGGTTTCTAAACTATAATAGTCTAGCATTCTGGAATAAGAGCCAGACTTGATTTATTCACGAATTCATACACGGTTACTTCACTCTATTAACAGTTTCAGCCAGCTACTCATCGGTTTTTATTTTGTCTGTCTTTCCTCTTCTGATTATTTTGAAGCAAATTCAAGATGTTATTTTAATTACATTCATTTATATTTCAGTATGTAACAAAAAGAACTCTTTGAAAACTTTGCTACAATACCATCATGACACCTAAAAAATTAAAAATCCCTTAATTATCATTAAATATCCAGTTAGTGTTCAAATTTCCCCAACTATCTCACAATTTTTTTTAACAGTTGGCTTGTATGAAGTAAGATTCAAACAAGGCTGATATATACATACACACACACACACACACATGTATATATCTCCTAAATGTATGATTCAGTTTTTTCAAGTGAATATACCTATGAAACCATCACTCAGGTCATGAAGTAGAACATCAGCAGGACCTTACTATCTTATTGTATTTGTGTATGTGTGTGTGTGTGTGTGTGTGTGTGTGTATGTGTAACTGGGGATTAAACCCAGGGCATTCTACCTCTGAGCTACACCCCCAGCCCTACTTTATTTTTATTTGGAAACAGGGTGTCACTAGGTTGATGAGAGACTCACTACTTGCTGAGACTGTCCTCAAACTTGCAATCCTCCTGTCTTAGCCTCCCAAGTACTGGGATTACAAACATGAGCCACCACGCCTGGCTTCTTATTGTAGTTTTAATTTAACTTAATCTGATGACTAATGGTGTTAAGCCCTCGTGTGTGTGTGTGTGTGTGTGTGTGTGTGTGTGTGTGTGTGTCTGTGTGTCTATTTATGATTCCTTTTTTCTACCCCACTCATAATTTTTTGTCATTTGCATGTTCTCTTTTATGAAGTGCCTTTCTCTTTTGCCACTCACACTTTTAATATTGTGTTGCCTTTTTATTGATTTGTGGAGTTCGATGGGGATATGAGTCCTTTGTTGGGTATGTATACTGCAGATTTCTTCCCCCACGTGTGGTTTGCTTTCACTCTTAATGGTATCTTGATGAGCAAAAGTTCTTAATAAAATCCATTTCACCAATTGTTTCCTGTATGACTTGTGCTTTTTATGTCCTAATTTAGAAATCATCCCCTGTGTTCAAGGACATGAAGATATTCTCCTGTGTTATCCCTCTGGAAGTTTCAGTTTTGTCTTTCACTTTTATGTCTGTATTCCCTCTGGAACTGAGTTTTGTGACTGGTGTGAGGTAGAGGTCATGTTTCATTGTTTTTCCATGTGAATGTCCAGTTGTCCTATACTATATTAAAAAATCCATCTTTTCCCTCTGTCCTGCAGTGATGTCATTATCATGAACTAGAGTACTGAACTGGGCATGGTGGTACACACCTGTAATTCCAGGACTTGGGAGGCTGAGACAGGAGGATTGCAGGTTTGCAGCCAGCCTCAGCAACTTAGAGAGGTCTTCTGTAACTTAGTGAGAACCTGTTTCTTTCTTTTCTTTTTCTTTCTTTTTTTTTTTTTTGTAGTGGTAATTGAACGCAGGGGCATTCTACCTCCAGGCTACGCCCCCAGTCCTATTTTTTATTCTTTATTTTGAAACAGGGTCTCACTAAATTGCGGAGGGCCTCACTAAGTAGCTGAGGCTGGCCACGAACATGGATCCTCTGGTCTCAGCTTCCCAAGAACTGGGATTATGAGCATGTGCCACCACGCCCGGTGAGACCGTTTCCAAATAAAAATAAAATAGGGCTAGGGGTGTAGCTCAGAGGTAGAACACCCTTGGGTTTCATCCCTAGTACCACAATAAGCAAACAAACAGAGGACTGTATATTCGTGGGTCTGTTTCTAACCTCTTTACATTATTCCATGGGTCTATTTGTGTATCATTGTACATTAGTTGGCAAAAGTGTGTGCTAATATTGTACTGATTCAATTGCTGTAATTTTGAAAGTTTTATAATTTGGTAGTATAACTCTTTCAGCTTTTTCTTTAAAATTGTCTTGGCTATTCTTGACCCTTTGTATTTCCTGTAAAATATAGAATCATCTTGTTAATTTCCAGAAAAAATTACTGAGATTTTGATTGAAATCACAATAAATCTATAAATCAATTTGGGAAGAAGAGATATCTTTATAATGTTGAATATTTTTTTTTTTCTTTCTGATGCTTGTGATTGAACCCAGGGACCTTCTACCTCTGAACTACACTCCAGCCCTATTTTTTTTTTATTTTTTTATTTTTTTGCGGTACTGGGGATTGAACTCAGGGGCATTCTACCTCAGAGCTACACCCCCAACCCTATTTTTTTATTCTTTATTTTGAAACCTAGTCTCACTAAGTTGCAGAGTGCCTCACTAGGTAGCCGAGGCTGGCCGCAAACCCGGATCCTCCGGTCTCAGCCTCCCGAATGCTGGGATTACAAGCGTGAGCCACCACGCCCGGCTTCCTATTTTATTTTTTGTGGTGCTAGGGATGGAACCCAGGGGCACTCTATCTCTGAGCTACACCCCGAACCCTGTTTTTAATTCTTTATTTTGAAACAGGGCTCTCACTAAGTTGCGGAGGGCCTCATTAAGTAGCTGAGGCTGGCCACAAACCTGTGATCCTCCTGTCTCAGCCTCCCAAGTACTGAGATTATAAGCATGCACCACCATGCGCAGCTCCTATTTTATTTTTATTTTGAAACAGGGTCTCACTAAGTTGCTGAGGCTGTTCTTGAACCTGTGATCTTTCTGTCTCAGCCTCCCAAGTCCTGGGATTACAGGCCTGTGCCACTAGCCACTATCCCTGGCTGATGTTTGCTTTCCATTTCCAAATGACAATACAGCTGACATCTCATTCCTTGTAAGTATCAGACTTAAACTGTCCCTTTGGCAGAGTTGGGAATGGAGCCCCAGGAGTCCATTTAGAGGGAATGAAGGCATCTCCCGGCAGAGCTCATCCTCTGGGAGCTGGAGCCAGGCTGGACCCACTTGACCTTGTAACAAAGCCTCGAGGAAGGAGTGCACCATGTGGTTGGTTCTGTCATTTGCTAGTCTTCCAGCCTGGGTGCCTGAGAGTCCTTTGGAGACTGGTTGCATGAGAAGGGTGTGCTCTGAGTGAAAATGTAAAGAACTGCTCTAGTGGTAATTCCAGAAAACATTGGACATGCTGTACTGCTTTGCTATCATATTATAGAAGGAGGGAGGGCATTGTCCCTTACTTTGTAACAAGACTCCCTATAGCTTTGGCATCTCATGGAAGGACTACCAGAGGCTTCCCCAGGGCCAGCAGAAGCAGTGGTCATTGGAATAATAGCTTTCATTAACTGAATGCTTGCCATGTACTAGGCAGTTTCCAACTAATTCATAAAAATGAAGCCAGGTGTGGTGGCACATGCTTATAATCCTAGTACTTGGGAGGCTGAGACAGGAGGGTGGCAGGTTCGAGGACAGTTTCAGGAAGTAGTGAGACTCTCATCAACCTAGTAAGACCCTGTTTCCAAATAAAAATAAAATAGGGCTGAGGATATAGTTCAGAGGTAGAATGCCCCTGGATTCAATCCCCAGCGCCACAAAATAAAATAAATAAATAAATAAATAATAAAAAACCTATTTTAATCATCACAACTACCCCTATGAGTAGGTTAGATAATATTATTCTTTTTTAAAAATAAGGGCAGAGCCAGGCATGGTGGCATGTGCCTGTAATTCTAGTACCTGGGAGGCTAAGACAGGAGGATCACAGGTTCAAGATCACTTTTAGAAACTTAGCAAGACCCTGTGTCAAAATAAAAAATAAGCTGGGTGTGGTAACACACACCTATAATTCCAGTACTTGGGAAGCTGAGACAGAAGGACCACAGGTTTGCATTTAGCCTTAGCAACTTAGCAAGGCCATCAGCAATTTAGTGAGACACCATTTCAAAATAAAAAATAGCCTGGTGTGGTGGCGCACGCTTGTAATCCCAGCATTTGGGAGGCTGAGACTGGAGGATCTGGGTTCAGGGCCAGCCTCAGTTACCTAGTGAAGCACTCCGCAACTTAGTGAGACCCCTGTTTCAAAATAAAGAATAAAAAATAGGGCTGGGGGTGTAGCTTGGAGGTAGAATGCCCCTGAGTTCAATCCCCAGTACTGCAAAAAAAAAAAAAAAAAAAGAATAAAAAATAGGATCGGGGGTGTGGCTCAGAGGTAGAGTGCCCTTGGGTTCAATCCCCAGTACCCCAGTGCTGCAAATAAATAAATGAATAAATAAATAAATAAGTAAATAAATAAAAATAAGAAGTCAAGTAGGGCTGGGGTATAGTTCAGAGGTAGAATGCCCCTGGGTCAAATCTCCAGTACCTGCCCCCCCCCCCAACAAATAATAAATTGGAAAAAAATAGTAAGAGAAGGGCTAGGGGTGTAGCTTGAAGGTAGAATGCCCCTGGGTTCAATCCTCAATACCAAAATAAATAAATAATAAATAAACACAGAGACTGAGGCACAGAGAGGCTAAATAACTTGTCTGAGGTCAACCAGCTCATACATGGCAAATTTAGGATTCAAACCTAAGCTGGCAGCACCTGAGGTGGCAGCAACAGGCGAAGGCCAGAGGAAGAGACAAAGGATAAAGTGGGATCCTTCTGTGGGATATCCCTTGAAGATTGTCAGAAATATCTTGGGATGGGAGCTGGGCATGGTGGTGCACACTTGTATTCCCAGTACTTGGGAGGCTCACACAGTAGGATTGCAGGTTCAAGGACAGCCTCAGCAAGTAGTGAGACTCATCAACCTAATTAAAAAAATAGGGCTGGGGGTGTAGCTTGGAGGTAGAATGCGCCAAGGCTCAATCCCCAATACACACACACACACACACACACACAAACAAGAAATATCTTGAGATGGATGTGGGGCCACTTTGGAGGGCTAGGTGCTAAATTAGCAGTTAAGGCCCAGAGAGGTGAAATATAGGCAAGGGCGTCATTTACATCAGATTTACAGACTTACGAACTATAACATTGATTGATTTTTCAATTATAGATTTACGAACTATAACAAAAATTGATTTTTCAATTTCATCATCTTAAAATTTCCTTGGAGTAAGTGGAGTCATGATTTCTGGTCTGTTCTTTCTCTGAGGCGACAGGCACGTCTATATTTAGCCTGATAGTCATGCTGGTGGCGGTGGACCAGCGTGTACCTCCAAAAATGGCTGAGCATTGAAACAACTTGTGTATCTTCATGAACAGAGAAATCATCAGCACTGTGGAGTTGATATACAGACAGCAGAGGGACTGCTGTACAAATTTCCTCACTAAGCAGATAAACTAGCATTTGTTTTTGTGGTACTGGGGATTAAACCCAAAGGCATTCTACCTTTGAGTTACACCCTAAGTCCGATTTTCCGGGTCTTGATAGGTTGATGAGAATCTCACTACTTGCTGAGGCTATCCTCAAACCTGTGATCCTCCTGTCTCAGCCTCCCAAGTCCAGGGATTACAGGCATGTGCCACCATGCACAACTTAAATTAGCATTTGGACTAGGAATATCCATGAGCTCACAGAAGCAAGCAGGCTCAGGTTCGGCCACATTCCAGATAGAATGAATTTAGGGTTTCAGAGGCCATTCATCTTCATGAAGAACATCAAAATATATCCCACTGACACAAACTGGAAACTGGAATTTTCTTTAACCCGTCTTTTTTTTTTTTCACCTCCTACATCTGGTATCAACAAGCACTATTGAGTCTACCCTTTAAAAACCTTTCAAATCTGTCTCTTCTCCTTTTCCACTGATAGTTTGTGTCTTTTATATTTTTTTCCACCTGGATCAGACAACAGTCTCCTGAATGCTTTGTTTTTTTCTCTAATTCGTTGCCTTCACCCACACCAGAATTATCATTATGGGACATAAAGTCAATATGTCACTTGCCTACTTAAAACAGTTTCAGTGACTCTCATTGCTAAGAAGAGGAAATCCAGTGTCCAGGGACATAAGAGATGGCTCTACCTCTCTCCCTTCCTGCTAGCCACAACAGACCTCCTGAGGTCCTGAGAACCCAGGGACCCTTTCAGAATTTATAGGTTTCTTATTTTTATTTTCTCTCTGTGAATGGTATCTTGTACTGAGTTGCAATTACTCTGGTGCTTCTTCTGCCTGCTCTATTGGTTCCTTTGGTGGGTTTCAGGTGCTAGGGTCTAGCAAAAGCTAACAAAGCAACCAATCCTCTGAACAAACATAGATAAATCAAAGCAATGCAAAGTGAAAACAGAGTAAAAACGAAACAAAACAAAACAAAAAACCCAGAAAACAAAAAACAACAGCAAGAAACAAAATAAAAATCCCTGCAAGTTTGTAGGAACAGACTTGATTTGGCCTCTGCAGATCTTTTGGGAAGATCCCTGCTGCTGTGGGTGGCAGACAAAATGGCGGCTGACAAGATGGCGGCTGCCACTGCCGAGCATGCGCCAGCTCCCCCGTTCCCCCTGGTCTGCTCTCTGGGTTCCTACCAACTGCCCCTGTTGCTTTACTCACTTTTATGCTGCTTTGCTTCTCTTTCCTTCCATCAAGAAGTCGCTCCTGTGGCAGTTTTGATTCAAGCTCTGCAGTGCAGTTGATCTCTGCTCCGGCTCTATAGGGAGAGGTGAGCTGGGATGGCCTTGCGCAGGCTTAAGCTGGTCGTACCATGCATTCCGGTCACTGTTGAAGGTGCCTCCATATGCCGCCTGGCTAGGATGAGTTCAGGGGTTGCTTACTCCACCTTTGGTCGCTGGGAATGCAGAAGGTTGTTATATATTTCTTTGTCAGTAGACCCCACGCCAGGGGCTGGCTCAATGGCGGCCACCACTCAGCGGCATGGCACCTTGGCTGCACAGACGGGCTTCTTTGCTCTCCCTGGTCAGCCTTCTGGATTCTGATCAGCTGTACTTCAGTTTTCATAGCATTGTTCACCTTTTTGTTGCTTTTTTTCTTCTGTCAAGAAGCTGCCTCTATGGCAGATTTGAATCGAGCTCACAGCGCCTGATGAGGGGTGTCTCACTCCAACCCAGGGACCTTTTCAGATGGTGCCTCTGGGTTTAATCTGTAGTATTACCAAAAGAGGCATTTTTCTCCAATGCCTCTTTTGCCCCCCTCTCCTCACTTTTTGGCGACTCCTCCCTCTTTGGAGATTGTCCTCATACTCATTGTGGGGAGAAGGCTTGATATACTTCAGCAAGCATCTCTCACATCTTCTTTTTTTTTTTTTGTACCAGGAATTGAACCCAGAGACATTCTACCTCCAAGCTACACCCCCAGCCCTTTTTGTTTTTTATTTTGGAACAGTCTCACTAAGTTTTCAAGGCTGACCTTGAACCTATGATCCTCCTGTTCAGCCTCCCAAGTACTGGGATTACAGGTGTGTGGTAGCACACACACCTTTTGCAGCCTATAAAGGTCTGCCCTCCCCATGTCGATTTTGGGGCCCTTGAGAAGCTCTTACTCCTTATCATATTTTCAGTTCACCATGGGCATTTTGCAGATCTTTGCTAAATGGTTTCTTCCATTCATCCAAACTTCCATTCATTCTTTCAACTAATATTTTTCAAACATTTACTGTATGCAAGGCACTATTATAGTAGGCCCTGGAAATAACTCAGTGAACAAGACATAGAATTTTCATTTCCATGGAGCTTATACTCATAAATTCATCTTAATTTATATTCTCATCTTATATTGCGTCTTCTAGGCGATAAAGAAAGAGGAAATATTTTAGGTGTTGTGGGGTAGTAGGCAGTGTATTAAAGTAGGGTCATGCAAGCCAGGTGTGGTGGGGCACTCCTGTAATCCTGGTATTTGGGAAGCTGACATATGAGGTTTGAGGACAGCCTTAACAAGTAGCAAGACTGAGCAACCTAGTGAGATCTAGTTTCAAAACAAAAAAATCCCTAGTACTAAAAAAAGAAAAAAAAAAAAAAAAAAGTAGAGTGACAGGACAGTCAGGGAGGACCTCTCTGAGGGCTACCCTTAGGCCAAAATCTGTTAAGATTAAAGAGCATTTCAGCAGGGTGCAGTAGCACATTCTGATAATCCCAGTACTTGGGAGGCTAAGACAAAGAATCTCAGGTTTGAGGCCAGAGTGCTGTAACTTAGTGAAACCCTGTTTCAAAATAAAGAAAAGGGCTGGGGTAGAGCTTAGTGATAGAGCCATTCTGAGTTCAATCTTCAGTACCACCAAAAAAGAGAAAAGAGCATTCTAAGCAGAGGGGACAGACAGCCCAGAGACCTTAGGGTTAGAACAAGTTGATGTTTAGAATCTGTGCCTTGGTTACTACGCCAGGGCAGAACAGAGCACAATGAGGAAATACCTCTAAGGAAAGAGGACTGAGCAGCTAGGTAGCAACTGGCTTGGGGGCTAAAGTTAATTCATTTTTCAAAACATACTAGACACTTACTGGCGGTAGTCAATCACAAAATAGAAGGCCCTGTAGTTTGTGACTGATACATGAAAACACTTAGGAATGTAGGTGCCGATTATCTTTCTCCCCATGCCACTTGGAGCCAAGCTGTCTGCATCCAGATGACCCGTGTGAAGAAGTTGCCTGGTTCCAGCAAATGTGGTTTTCCATTATTCTTTGGGACTTTATTTTCTTAAGCTGCAAGATTAATATAACCCTAAGAATGTGAATACTTTGACTTGCTCTGAAATGTGCTTCTTTTAATTTTTGCAATGGGAAAAGGCCCTTAATTTACCCATCCTTCATTATTTTCCAGGTTAATATTTTTATTTCATTTCCTTGCTCATTGAAAAATAATATACCATCTCTGAGATTCTGTGCACTCTGGTGCAGGGCGAGCCACATGCTTGCGTGCATACACAGGCCACAGCTGAGAGCGCTGTCACAAGACCTGTTCCTGGTACAGTTTGCTCATGCAGGAGGCCATGATGTAGCAACTGCACAGCTCATCACGGGTAGGCTGAGTGTGAACTTGCCAAGCAAGAGTTGTGGCTTGTGATAGCCTGTTGATCAGCTTTGTTCTGACTCAAAATGTGTGCTTGAAACCTTGGGGTTGGGTTCAAAAGGGCTATTTTGCAGACAGATGCTCCCTGCTGGAGATGGTATATGAGACATACACACTTTTTATTTTCCCCGTGGGTGGATGGATATCATGAAGGAGTTCTGGTCTGATAAAATAGTTTGCATTCTTGTGGCTATGTTACCCAGTTGGCCATCTAGAAAAAATTCTCAGTTGTATACCTTAGTACCTTAGGATGGAGAAGTTTGGACTCCTAAGTTTTTCAGACAACAACAAGGTCTCATGAAGTTGCTGAGGGCTTTGCTGTGTTGCTGAGGCTGGCCTTGAACCTTCAATCCTCCTATCTCAGCCTCCCAAGTATTGGGATTACAGGCATAAGCTACTGCATGCCCAGCTGATTAGGTATCTTGCTCAGAGAAGAGAGTGGGTTGGTGTCAGAGCTAGATAATCCTGCCTTCCAGGATTATCCTTTTATCCCAAGTCATATTGCCTCTAGTCAATAAAGGGAGGTAGCAGGTGGTGACCTGATGAAAAATAATTAAAGCAAATGGTTCATATTTAAAACTTGAGAGATTACACACAAGAATCTGAATTCCTTGTTCCTCTTCGAGGACTTGGTTCCACACTTCTGCAAGACAAACAGCTGATATTAACAGTGGCTTCTGCCTTTATACAGCTTATGTACTCTCCATCTGCTTCTTGGATACTGAAGTTGACTGTCTTTTTTTTTTTTTTTTTTTTTTTTTTTTGCAGTACTGGGGATTGAACTCAAGGGCATTCTACCTCCGAGCTATACCCCCAGCCCTATTTTTTATTCTTTGTTGTGAAACAGGGTCTCACTAAGTTGTAGAGGGCCTCACTAGGTAGACGAGGCTGGCCGCGAACCCAGATCCTCTGGTCTTAGCCTCCCAAAGGCTGGGATTACAAGCGTGCACCACCATGCTGATAGTAGAATTGAGAAGAAAATGAGCTAGCTGTTTTTCATACTCATCTCTCTACTAAAAGTGGGTTATATTTCAAAGAGAAAAAATGTTTGAAAAAGCAAAGTGTTTCAGGGCCAAAATAATACAGTTCAAGTTAATAATATGAAACAAACCGGGCATGGTGGCATACATCTGTGATCTCAAACTTGAGAGGCCGAGACAGGAGGACCACAGGTTTGAGGATCAGCAATTCAGATTCTCAGCAACCTAGCAAGACCCTGTTTCAAAATGAAAAATAAAAATAGGACTGAGGGTATAGCCTGGAAGTAGAATTCCTCTGGGTTCAATCCCCAGTACCACAAAAATATATAAACAAATAAAAATAAAACTTAAAAATTATGATACATTTATTTGGCACCTATAGACATTGAAGGTTTTAATCCAGAGGCATTCTACCTCTGAGCTACAAACCCCAGATTCCTTTTTTTGTGGTACTGGGGATTGAACCCAGGGGATTCTACCTCTTAGCTACACCCCAAGAGGATTGGAGGTTCCAGGCTAGCCTTAGCAATTTAGTGAGGTCCTTTGCAACTTAGTGAGACCCTGTTTCCAAATAAAATAATAAAATAGGGCTGGGAGTATAGCTCTGAGGTACAATGCCCCTGGATTCAATCCCCAGTACTGCAAAACAAAACAAAAACCAATTTCTTGCTAGGTTGCTGAGAGTCTTATTACTTGCTGAGGCAGACCTGGAACTTGGGATCCTCCTGTCTCAGCCTTTCAAGTCTTGAGATTACAGGTATGCACCATCATGCCTGGCTTCTTGCAATTCTTTTTAAACTCAATACCATAATAAAAAGAAATTGGAGAGCCAAATGTGTAATTCCAGGACTTGGGAAGCTGAGATAGGAAGATTGCAGGTTTAAAGACAACCTCATAAGTAGTGAGACTCTCAGCAACCTAGCAAGACCGTGTTTCCAAATAAAAATTTAAAAGGGCTAGGGGTATAACTCACAGGTAGAATGCCTCTGGGCTCAATTCCCAGTACCACAAGAAAAAAAAAAAAAAAAAAGACAATGCTACCACCGCTGCCGCCAACAACAAAGAAGAAGAAGTGGTAGTAGTAGTAGTAGTAGTAGTAGTAGGGGAGCTAAGCTGGGCATGGTGGTATACGCCTAGTACTTTGGAGGCTGGGACAGGAGGATCACAGGTTGGAGGCCAGCCTCTGTAATTTAGAGAGACTCTCAATAATTTAGTACAACCTTGTTTCAGAATAAAAACTTAAAAGGGCTGAGGGTGTAACTCAGAGGTAGAATGTCCCTGGTTTCCATCCCTAGCATAAACAAGAAGAAAAGAAGTTTGGGTCATCTTTTTAGTGAGATTGTGGTATACCTTGTGTGTGTGTGTGTGTGTGTGTGTGTGTGTGTGTGTCTTTGTCTTTGTGGTACTGGTGATTGAACTCAGGGGCATTCTACCTCTGAGCTACACTCCCAGCCCTTGTTTTTGTTTTTGTTTTCCCAGTACTGGGGATTGAAGCCAGGGGCATTCTTCCTCTGAACTATACTCGCAGCCCTATTTTTAGTTTTGAAACAGGGTCTCACTAAGTTGCAGAGGGCTTCACTAAGTTGCTGAGGCTGTCTTCGAACCTGCGATCCTCCTGTTTCAGCCTCCCAAGTACTAGGATTACGAGCATGTGCCACCAAGCCCAGCTTTATTTTTTATTTTGAAACAGGGCCTCACTAAGTTGTTGAAGCTGTCTGCGAATCTGTGATCCTCCTGTCCTAGCCTCCCAAGTACTGGGATTACAGGCATGTACCACCAAACCCAGCTGTGGGACACCTTTGAAAAGTTCTGAAAGGAGATTTTCCATGGAACAGAAGGAAGAAGAAAAGTGGGAGAAAGAAGGAATAGGAACAGTCTCTATCCCCACCACCAGGACTGCAGTGCCATTAAGGCTTATGATCAGTTTGTTTAGACACTGAGTCAAGTTTGTGATTGTGCAGTAAGTCTCTTCATGTTTGTTTGTTTATTTATTTAGTGGTACTAGGGATTGAACCCAGGGGCATTCTGCCTCTGAGCTACACTCCCAGCCCTATTTTTAATTCTTTAGTTTGAAACAGGGTCTCACTTAGTTGCAGAGGACCTCACTAAGTAACTGTGACTGACCACAAACCTGTAATCCTACTGTCTTAGCCTCCCAAGTACTGGGATTACAAGCGTGGGCCACCACACCGGGGCTTCATGTTGATTTTATTTTATTTTATTTTTTGTGGTACTGGGGATTGAACTCAAGGGCATTCTACCTCCGAGCTATACCCCCAGCCCTATTTTTTTATTCTTTATTTTGAAACAGGGTCTCACTAAATTGTGGAGGGCCTCACTAGGTAGCTGAGGCTGGCTGCGAACCTGGATCCTCCGATCTCAGCCTCCCAAATGCTGTAATTACAAGCGTGCGCCACCACGCCGGGCTTCATGTCGATTTTAGATGGGATTGTCTTGAATTGTTCTAGGATGATCTGGTAATCATGGCAGCACAGCTACTGGCAACGTCAGAACTGCGGGCTCCTCTGCCATTTGCCAAAATGATAGTGAAATTTCTTAAAGGAAATGAGCTGTATTTCTCTGAGAAATAAAGTACAAGTAAGTAAGAAGCCACAATGTCCCTCAAATATAGCTCCTTGAATAAAAGGTGCTGAGCATTCCCCACCATTGTTGTGAGCAGTACCATTCATAGGCTCGTTTCTATTGGTGCCGACCTGCCTGTCTCTCCCTCCCTGTCTCTCCTCCTCCTCCTCTTCCTTCTTCATTGTACCCAGGACTATTCTACCTTCAAGCTACAGCTCCATACCTTTTAATGCTTTGTTTTGAAACAGTGTCTCATTAGGTTGCTGAGAGTTTTATTACTTGCTGAGGCTGACCTCAAACCTGTAGTCCTCCTGTTTCAGCCTCCCAGATACTGGGATTACAGGTGTGTGCCACTACACCCAGCTGGTGAGTTTTTTTCTCATCTGCACTTCTATCTTTCAATTCCACCAACAAATATTTCTTTTACAAGACCAAGAAGCTCCTTAGGGTTAAAAATAATTCAGCTAAGCCGGGCGTGGTGGCGCACGCTTGTAATCCCAGCATTTGGGAGGCTGAGACTGGAGGATCCGGGTTCGTGGACAGCCTCAGCTACCTAGTGAGGCACTCCACAACTTAGTGAGACTCGGTTTCAAAATAAAGAATAAAAAATAGGGTTGGGGGTGTAGCTCGGAGGTAGAATGCCCCTGAGTTCAATCCCCAGTTCTGCAAAAAAATAATAATAATTCAGCTATATTGTGTTGAACATAATTGAAATGTCATGAGCCATCTAGAGAGCAGAAGAACCAGTTCTCTCCTGTTTCCATTGGTGTAGTCTGTTTGCTTTTCCGGGCCTCACTGAAGCTTGAGCTGAGAGGCCTGGTGAGGAATGTCCCTCTGGCGTTTCCACAGACACAGTGATGTGTCATTCCTGTGGAAGCCGCTTGGCTGCTTCCGTGTGAGAGGGCTAATCGTGGTCAGAGATCACCTGGGCTTTTGGCTTAGCCTTACTCTGCATCCAACTTATGTCTGACTCAGGAAGTGCTCTGTTTAGGGGGGCTCACATCCATGACTTCCTTACTCTTTCTAGAAGGGACATCACCTCTGGGCCTGGTAAGGAGACTCTGGAGACTCTGAAGCAGGTGGAGTCTCTGTGGAGGAAGGATTAAGTAGAGGGAGGAGGCGGCATCATTAGGATACCATCCCCATGGCAAAGCCACACATGAGCCCCCTCTCCCCAACTCACCTACCTCAAGCAGTGACTAACCTGGGGAAGGGGCAAACAGGTACTGGACTCAGTCGAGCGGGTAACTGAATCCCCTCCCCACCCACCCTCAGTACCCAACTGGTTGCTCCTTTTCCAGAGGGTCTGGAAGCCTGGAAATCTCAGGACACATGGTGTCCAGTGAAGTCTGACTTGGCTTTGTGACGCCCTTATCATTTGAATAGTCCAGCAAAGTGAACTTGTGACTGAGAGCAAGACTTTTCAGGGTGCCAGATGTTCTTTGACTTACCAGGAATCAAGTGGGTCCAGAAGTCATTAATCAGTGACTTCAGTGCCCAGAGTCAGGGATAGGATGTGGATAGTAGCATGAGAGATTCCTTCTGTCCTGTGCATTGTGTATCAGAAGTAATAGGATAATGGAAAATAATTCAGTTGCTATTCCTGTGCTGGACACATCGAAGCAACAGTTATTACCAGTCATGGTAAATTAATGTAGATCCCAATATAAACATTGTTTTACCTCCTTTTATATTTATATGAAGCATTTGGCTTGTACATTATGTTTGAAACTTCAAACATCGTGTATAGTCATCCAAATATGAATAACACCCATGTTTTAATAATAATTGGCATTTTTATTGTGTGTTTGCACCATGGGTGTATCATTTTAAATTATGTGTATAGCATTTAAAGTGCGTAGTGACTAAAATAATTACTGTTGCTTCATGTGGCCTATATAGGATGTGCCAATTTAACAGATGTGATCATTTAACTCACATAAAAAGGTCACCTTAATTTGCCTGTCAGAGCCATGGAAATCACAAGTCTCACGTAGAACTGAAATATCCATAACTTTGTCCATGAAGCGTTGAACTCTTTTCTTACCTCATCCCTCTCCTCACACCACCACCTGCCCCCTTCCACAAGAGTATCAGAGTGCAGTGGGTCTGAATCCTGTCAGATGCCTTCCCTAGCCCTGCGGCCAACATGTGGGATGTGGTCTGGGCTATGGCCTTGGGTGTGGTGGTGGTGGGGATTCAACTTTCTTTCTGATGCTCTTCCACTGAGCCCTCCTGGGAGCAGGGTGTGCTCATTCCAAAGCCCCTCCTTGCACAAGGCAACTGGTAACTGCTTCCCATCCCCCATCTGCTGGGATGGAGGTTGGTGATCCAAGAAGATACAGGATAGGGCTTGCCCTGGGAGTCGCCTGGAGTCCTCCACAGTATGTTGACTCTGCAGGAGCTGGGTGTGGGGTGGCCAGGCAGGGGATCAGCAAGGGAGGAAAACGATGTAACTCCCCTGGACAACAGCCTGAGCTGTGCAGGCAGACACCAATGCCATACTCCAGCATGGGGGTCGAATGCTTCTAGGTCAGCAGTTTGGTAGGCCTGGTAAGGGAAGTAAGTGAGGAGTCAACTAGGAAGGGGTTTCAGGTTAAATAGGAAGAGTTTCTACACGCAGAACTGGATTTCCCTTCTAAAACAAGGATAGCCATAGCCAAATCTCCTCGTGTATGTCTGTCTCCTAGCTTTGTAGGGAGAGACGGCTCTGGCTCCCAAAAGTTACCATACAGCTGTAGGAGGATAGACCCTGCCTAGTCATTTTTATGTTTTCCATGTAAAATTTAACAGCATTTTAACAGAGCTTCTGTAAAGATCAAAGGGTACCCACTGCATGGGAATGTCTGGCCTAAAAGTTTAATATTTTCCCCCACAGCTCTCCTTAGTTCCTCCCCCAACCCCAAGTAGGCGAAATATTGGGCCAAAGGGCCAAAGAATCCTGTTTGGGAAGGAATCTCACCCTGTTTCCAGCCAGGCACTTTGCCATTCTTGTAACTTTCCAGTCGTCATTTGGGACTGGAAATGCTATTGATAACTCTGACACCTGGTGGTCATGTAGGAAACTGCACTCTGGAAAATTTGAACGTCCGCTTTTATTGTTTTTAGTTGTTTAGTTTTCGGCTTTCAATTTCAATGTAAATATGACACATTTTATAAGTTAGTGGTTATTATTGTCAATTGAATTAATTAATACATTCTTGCCAATGTATTCAACAGAATACACTTGGAGAGAAAAATTCTGGATACACTAGAAACTATGTATAGGGTTCTCTGGGGAGTACAGGTAGGCGTGGAGCCAGGGGGACTTATTATACTTTATATCTTGTAGTTTATTACTCTAATAACTACAGCTAAGTACAGTCCAGGATAGTCTCCTCCAGGGCTCCTGTCTTTCCTGGTTTTGTGTCCACGGGCCTCTAGTACATTTGGGTGTTTCAGGGGAGTGGAATGTGGCTGGACTTGCTCTGATCTCCTTCAGTGATGGTGGCAGAGGAGTCCAGAGCAGAACTGGAATGGTTCCTATGAAGTAGTGTGGCTAGAGCTCTAAGTCCAGAAAAGTTCCTTGGCCCCAGGTGGTCAGTAGCTCAGGCAGTGGTCCTGTCAGTGTTGACTCCTCTGGGGTGGGCTGCCCACTTCTGGAGTGATGCTCAGCAGAGAAGCTCCAGCTCTTCCAAGTCCCTGATGCCTCCCAGATGTGAGGCCTCCAGGACCCAGTCTCACCAGGCCTGGCAAGGCAGATGCTCCAGGCTCCTGACATTAGAGAGAGAGAAAGCACTACTGGTGGCAGATGTGGCCTGCAGTTGATTGGCAAGAGAGCCACCTCTGATGAAAGTATCCACCCTTTACTCTCTGCCTCTGTCTCATTCCAGCACTACTGAATAGACTCCCACTGCTTTCCCACTACCCCCTCCCCCATGATAGCATTCTTATATTTTGTTGAGACAGCCACTTTTCAGATGTGTGCTCAGGGAGAGCGAACCCTCTTCCTGCTTAGCCCCCACCCCTGGTAGCACAAAACACTGAGTGGCTCAGAGGAAGATGAAGGTATTCAGGGCAGAGTGTCAGTGAGGTCTCAGGGCCTATTCAGCTGTGGTGGGGGGCCTGCCTACACTTGTAGTGCGGTACCTGGGGGCTGGGGCCAGAGCACAGGAGGGTG
Source organism: Graphiurus murinus (assembly GCA_004027655.1). Classification (NCBI taxonomy): domain Eukaryota; kingdom Metazoa; phylum Chordata; class Mammalia; order Rodentia; family Gliridae; genus Graphiurus; species Graphiurus murinus. Next base: position 31,389 of record PVLC010017145.1, read on the forward strand.
TTCTTTTGCAGCAGCTTTTCAGGGAAAGGAAAACATTAGCTCCAGGCTCAATGATGGGCTCCTCCTACCTGAGGCCATGAATCTGCCGCAGTGATCAGCTTTCTTTGTGTTATGGTGATTAGTGGCCAAACAGCCAGTGCAAATGATCTCCTGGTGGACAGTGACCTACCTCCCCTTCTTCCAGGATGATTAGGGCACCTCCCTTACCCCCCTCCGCCCTCAGATCAAAGAACTTTAGCAGACATCATGTGACCCTCGGATGGAAGGCATGTGCTAGAGGAGACAGAAGACTGAGACTGATGACTTCAACAGTTCCTGGCTGTTTACTCCTGGACCATGTAAGGTGAAAAGAATGAATCCTTGCAAGGAAAGGACTGAGTTTCTATTCCATGCAGCTGATCTTAATTATAACAGATCATGTGACTTTTAGTAATATGTTTTCCTGTTCTCATATATACTGTGGTAAAGCAAATATCTCTTAATAAAGAACAGAAAAAAAGTGACTTGAATTTCTGGTGGGGGCATTCCTTCTGGTAGAATGCTACATACTATAAAATAGATCTGTTTGTGCTATCTTCTTAGGATTATTGAATTTGAAGTGTTTCCCAAGGTGGAGAGAGGGTAGAGCTGGAGCTTCATAAGCACAGTGTCTAAGTTGCTGTTTACATAAGGGGAGGGGAAGGCTGGGCAATAGAGATTCAGTCAGGAGAGACAGCTGCTCTGATTGCTTTTGTAAATGCACATTAGACTGGGTGTGGTGGCACACACCTGTCATCCCAGTACTTGGGAGGCTGAGACAGGAGCATCACAGGTTTGAGGCCAGCCTCAGCAACCTAGTGAGACTCTGTTTCAAAATAAAAAACAATAAAAAGGGCTGGAAGGTAGCTTGGAGGTAGAAGAGGTAGAATGTAAATGGGTTCAATTCCCAGTACCAAAACCAAACCAAAACAAAAACCAAACAAACAAAAAAACACACACACACATTTGGAGCTTTTACAAAGCACTAGTCCTGAACTGGGAAAAAGCAGGTGTGACATCATGGAGTGAAGCCCTTGGTTCAGTTCCCTGCACATCCTGGATGCCAAGATGGGGGAGGTAGAGGAGTTAATATGGCTCATATCTTTCTTGATCTTGGAGTCATTTTTTCCCCCCAAACTGGGGATTGAACCCAGGGGCACTCTACCTCCGAGCTATGCCCCCAGCCTTATTTTTTATTCTTTATTTTGAAACAGTGTCTAAGTTGTGGAGGGCCTCACTAAGTAGCTGAGGCTAGCTGTGAACCTATGATCCTCCTGTCTCAGCATCCCAAGTACTGGGATTACAAGTGTGTACCACCAAACTTGGCTAGGATTCATCTTTTTAAAGAAGCTTTTTTTTGGGTATAATCGACATGCAATGAATTGCATATATTTAAAGTAGGTAATTTAGTGAGTTTTGCTATATGCGTACATCTAGGAAAAGTATCGCCAGAATCAATGGAGTGATTGTATCCATCACCCCCAGAAGTTTACGCCCCTTCATAATCTACCACCCTTCCCTGACAACCACTGAACTGCCATCTGCCACAGTGAACTAGTTTGCATTTTCTGAGGTTCTGTATAAATGCAATTATATAATCTTGGGGATCTATAGCTCAGTGATGGGGCATGCTCAAGGTCCTGGATCTAAATAAATAAATGGAATCATGTAGTATGTGCTCCTTTTATCTTTTTTTGATCAGCATAAGAGAGAAACTGACACATGTTTAACACATCTTATTAATGGGAGAATGAAAAAGGCCACAAAAAAAAAAAAAAAAAAAAGAAAAAAAACCCCAGGATTTTACTAGGTTGTTGAGAGTCTTGCTAAGTTGCTGAGGCTAGTCTTGAACTTGTGATCCTCCTGTCTCAGCCCCCCAAGTACTGGAATTACATTGTGCACCAACACATCCAGTTCTTTCACTCCATTTTGAGCTAAATTTTATTTTATTTATTTATTTTATTTTTTGTTTTTTTGCAGTACTGGGGATTGAACCCGGGGGCATTCTACCTCCCAGCTACATCGCCAGCCCCAGCCCTGTTTTTTATTCTTTATTTTGAATCTAGGTCTCACTAAATTGCTGAGGCTGGCCACGAACCTGCAATCCTCCTATCTCAGGCTCCCAAGTACTGGGATTACAAGCATGCGCCAGTATGCCCAACTTAAACTAAAATTACATATGGTAGGAGATATGGATCCAGGTTCATTTTTTTCTTTCTTGCATACAAATATCTAATTATTCCAGCACTATTTGTTGAGAAGGCTTTCCTTTCTCTTCTGGATTGCTTTGGCACCTTTGTCAAAAATTCATTTTTTGCCAAGCATGGTGGCACATGCCTGTAATCCCTGTACTTGGAAGGCTGAAACCAAAGGATTGCAGGTTTGAGGACAGCCTCAGCAAGTAGTGAGACTCTCATCAACCTAGTAAGACTTTGTTTCCAAATAAATAAAATTGGGCTGGGAGTGTAGCCCGAAGGTACAATGCCTCTGGGTTCAATCCCCAGTATCACACACAAAAAATTTGTTTTCATTTTTCATTATTGTATACATGATCTATTTATTTTCTTTGTCTTTCTTTCTCTCTCCTTCCTTTTTTCTTCCCTCCTTCCCTTCCCCTCCCTCCCTACCTCCCTTTCTTTCTTTCTTTCTTTCTTTCTTTCTTTCTTTCTTTCTTTCTTTCTTTCTTTCTTTCTTTCTTTCTTTCTTTCTTATACTGGGGATTGAACCCAGGGGCATTCTACCGCTGAGCTACACCCCAGCCCTATTTTTTATTCTTTATTTTGAAACAGGGTCTTACTAAGTTGCAGAGGGCCTTACTGAGTACCTCAAGCTGGCTGCAAACCTGAGATCCTCCTGTCTTAGCCTCCCAAATACTGGGATTACAAGTGTGTGCCATCATTCCTGGCAATGCATGATCTATTTATTATTTCTTTCCTCCTCCTCCTCCTCCTCCTC
>PVLC010017146.1:0-34273 GCA_004027655.1 Graphiurus murinus
CACTAGCAATGTGTGAAAAATTCCATTTGTTTCACATTTATACTAACATTCAGTCTTGTCTACATTGTTTTTATTTTACTCATTCTAGTAGGAATGTAGATATATTATATTGTGGTTTAAATATACATTTACTAAATGACTAATAGCTAAGGATGGTAAACTATTTTCATGTGTTTGGCATCTCAATAAGTTCCATGAAACTTAAAGGTGAACTGTATGATTCTGTTTATATGGTGTTCTTGAAAGAAGAATGCTCAATGATGAATAACAGTTTTTGCAAGGAGTTACAGATGGGGAATAGTTGTAACTGAAAAGGAGTAGGGTGAGGAAGTTCTTTGAGGAATGGGATAGAGAGTCAATACTTGTGAAATTTTTCATATGAGCTAAAATTCATATAGCTGTGCCTCCAAAATATTCTCTGACCTGAGATTCTTCTGAAATTTACTGATATTAAAATGTAAGTTAATTGAGCATAAAAATTTAGAATTCTTTGGAGAGAAGGAACATTTTATTAATGAAGTAATAGAGTGGTTTGTTGTTAATTTGGTTCCCTCTCCTCTCCTCCCCTCCCTTCTCCTCTTCTCTCCTCTCCTATCCTCTCCTCTCCTCTCCTCTCTCTCTTCCCTTTCTCTTCTCTCTCTCCTGCATATCTCCAAATCCATGAAGAGCCCACAACATAAGAATATAAAGAATTGGAGCTTCCTTTCAATGGCCACATTGGTGTAAGCTTAAAAACATATTCTCCAGCACATTGATACTAGGAGAATCCTGTTTAATATCTTGACTGTAATCCCATGAGAAATCATGAGCCACATTACCCAGCTAAGTCACTCCTATAATCCTTTCTTCAGAAACTTTGAAATAAAAGCATTTCTTACTTTAAATTGCTATTTTTGAATAGTTAGTTATGTAGACAGATAGATAGATAGATAGATAGATAAATAGATAGATAGTATAAGAATTTGGAGCAACTTTGTCATTCTACCTGTTCTATGTCCCAGTAATTATTTTGAAAAAAAAATCCAAAAAACAATTGCACAATAATTTTATAGTGGCCTGTTTCAATTAACTCAAACTGGAAGCACCAAGAAGAGACTAGGTACATACATTGTAACCCACACCATGGCACTTATAGCAATAAACCAAACTCACAGTGTGTGAAAAAACATTACATTGATCCCAGTATTTAGGTCGCTGAAACAGGAGGATCTCAGATTCAAGGACAGCCTCAGCAAGTAGCAAGACTCTTAGCAACTAAGAGACACTGTTTCCAAAAAAAAAGAAAAAAAAAAAAAAGGTCTGGAGATGTAGCTTGGGATAGAATGCCCCTGTGTTCAGTCCCCAAAACAAAGCAAAAATGTTACCTTGAACAAAAGAACCCAGGCACAAAAAAGTACACACCCTGTTAATTTTGTCAAAATATAGTTGACAAGCAAGAAAAAAAGAATCTGTATTGAGATGAGCAAGAAGAGAGGCTAGTAGGAGAAAGGAGGAAGAAATTCATTTAACTGCATATAAAATTCTAAATAATTCATTGAATCTAAATTATCTCTTTATTTAATATAATAGCTTGGAGGAGAAGTTTCTGTGCTGTGTGGTGAATGAATTGGAAGGCATTGAAACTGGTATCAGAAAGTTATTTTGGGTGCTGATGTAGTAACCTAGGTGACAGAAGTGGGTTTTTTAAAATCATCAGATCTATGAGGCACAAAGAAAAAATAAGAGTTAGTCATGACCTTGAATAGCAAAATATCAGCTTGTATTTTCTTCTTCCTTTATTCCAGAAAATTCAACAGGCATTGCTTTCTTTTCATGCTGAACAAAAAAGGTTTTGCCATTAAGACTAGCAATCCAAGTTTGCTTGGAATAATGAGTTGAGTAATTTTGCTTAGTGACTCAATGTCAATGGCTGAGCACTATCTTCGGGGGAAATTTTTCTCTTTACATGTAGTTGAGGAAGTTATCCTCAGGAAGGAGTCTCATGCAATGGCCCACACATCCTCATTAGATCTTAATCCATACTGTTAGAGATGTTATCAAGTTTACAGAAACAGTATGCTTAAAATGATTGAGCAAAAATGAATAAAATGATTGAGCAATATAGGAATTATGGAAAATAAAAGACTTTTATCCAATTTTCTTATCTCATTTTTCTTATCTAAGACAAGAGGTTGAACAAATAAAAGTTTACTAATTAGAAAAATTATCTTCGGTAGGCTCCCCAGATTTAAAGCTCAAAAAGAGTAGAGAAGCTCGTAGTGCCCGTAGGAATATCCCTAGGAAATAAATAAGGATCCTGTAGTAGTGACAAAAACACAATAACAACAATAGTGTCAGGTCAGAAATGCTTACTATATGTCAAATCCTCAAGGTGTATGATGCCACTTAGTGCTCAAAGTAAATCTATGAGGAATTATAATATTCCCTTTTGATATGAAGTGACTGAGGCAAAGTGAAATTGAATAAGTTGGCTGAGGGTTGCTGGGTAACATGAAAAGGCTAGATATGTGAGTGGTGGTCCAGGTGTCTCCATAGCTCAGGTTCTTAAGCACCACACCATGTCTAGGACCTGTTTGTTTATTTGTTTTGCTTAAGTTGCCTTTGGAAGCCAAATACAGTTGACTGCAAGGAGATACTATGGAAAAGATGAAACCATTTTTTCTTTTTAAAAAAAGACAAATGTCAGAGGAAATAAGGCATTCTCTAAAAGTTTGAGTTGTATCAGAGTACAAAATAGCAACTCTTCTATTTCATGGATCCTAGTTTCTAGTTGAGAGAGATAAAAGAAAAGTCAAAAATAATAAACAATCAGGGCATGTTGGTGCACGCTTGTAATCCCAATACTCAGGAGGCAGAGACAGGAGGCCAGCAGGTTCACAGCCAGCCTTAGCTACTTAGTGAGGTCCTCTGCAACTTAGTGAGACCCTGTTTCTAAGTAAATATTAAAAATAGTGTTGGAGGTGTATCTCGGAGGTAGAATGCCCCTGGTTTCAATCCTCAGTACGGTAAATAATAATAGCAACAATAATAATAATAATAATAATAATAACAATAATAATAATAACAACAATAATAATAACAACAATAATAATAACAAAATAAAATAAGCAAACAACACAGTAAAAGATGTCTAATCACTGACTTATGACTATAACTAAGTACTACAGGAAAATAGAACACCAGATGAGAAGAGGAATCGGCTTTGCGATATGACATTGAATTGATGTAGGTCTGATGGAGAAGTTGATACTCAGGCAAAGACTTAAGAGATGTGAATTATTCCATTGATATTTCTGAGACATACATTGTATACAGAACAGAATGTTAAATAAAACTTCCCTTGTCATTATTGTGCCTGGCATCCCAAACTTGAAAAAAATAGGTGACATATATTATGCTTTCATTTAATATAGATGTGGGAGACTGCTAAGAAAGGGCAAAGCTTGCTTGAGAAGACCACAAACCAGCCATGAGTTCCTGTTCTTTTACCTGATTTACGTCTGTTTAATAGAAATTTAATATTTAATGAGAGAGGAGATTCAGGAGACAGTTATTAACCTAAGAGTAGAGGAAACTGTGTAATTTCATATTTTATATTTTTATTGAGGTTTTTGATTCATTGCCATGTCAGGAGAGGTGAAAAGAATTTAGGCAGTCCAGCCAGGCATGATGGCACATATCTGCAATCCTGGTACTTGGGAGGCTGAGACAGGAGGACCACTGGTTTGAGGCCAGTCTCAGCAACTTAGTGAGACGCTGTTTCAAAAATAAAAAATAGATCTGGTGGCCAGCTCAGAGGTAGAATGCCCCTAGGTTCATTTTCCAGTACCAAATGTGGAGGAGCAGGAGGAGGAGGAGGAGGAGGAGGAGAAAAAGGAGGAGGTGGAGGAGGGAGAGGGAAAGAGAAGGAGAAGGAGAAAGAGATCCTTGTAGGGAAATTTGGCCTGTGATTTCTCTATAATGTGAACTATTGACTGCTGTAACCTGCTTTATTATTGAAGAAATATGAAGATTCCTTGTCTGTTTTTTTTAAATTGTTACTGGTGTTTTGTAGTCATACATCATAGTAAGACCCAAAGTGATATATCCATTCATGCACGCTTCGTACTGTGAACCTAAGTGAGAAGGAACTTCACTTGCACTATTTGATAGGCAGTTTTACTAAGTTTTTGTTTCTTTATTTGTTTTATTTTTCCCTTATGCATTTAGTGGATGTTGGAAAGGCAGTCATGCTGGACCATCTTAAAAAGATCGCCTGTTTAACATGACAATACTAGCAGAGTCAGAGTGGATATATCTTTGAAGTGAAGTGGAGGGAGGTATTACAATGTCAGTCTTCATACAGCACCTCCTGGGTCAAAAAATAGTGTGACGCAGAAGGGGGTGTGGGGGAGAGGAAGAGAATGGTCTTCATAGAGCCCATGTAATCACTACCGCCCCCATTGTGAATGAATGATTCAGCCTTTCAGCATCTGTCAGAAGATAATAAAAATTAAAATCTTTCCACTCTTCTTACTCTCCTCCCTCCTTCCACTCTGATCTTGAAGACAAAAGCAACATAATACAAGGAGATGGGAGAGCATAAAATGCAAAGAAAATGTGTCAGGCTGCAGAAAATTTCAGTTGGATCTGACCAGAGAATAGAGGAAGATTAAAACTGGATGGGAGATTCCAGGATTGATTTAATGAGACCTTAATCCCAGAAAATGAATTGATTCTAAACCCTACAGTGAATGGAAAAGTTGTGGGATTTACCAGAGATATTGGCCAACTGTGAAGAAAAGGTTTGAAGAAAAACATAATTTCTAGGCCATAGCTTTGTAAGTCCGGCCTGTTCAATAAAACAGTTATGGAGCAATTCAGGCAGATTAAGTATCATCTCAAAAGTAAAAGCATGAAATTAAAGATCTTTGAATCAATAATAACATCTAAACATGGCTATAATCCCTCTACATTTTTAGAGAAGAACATCACATTTTTCAATATGTTAGTATCAATGAAATGTCTTATAGATATAAAAAAATTTTCTCCATAGTGTTAGGAAACTTCCCCAAGATAATTTAGTTTATAGAAATAACTTAACCATAGAAAAAACTAAAAAATATTTATGTTTTTTGAATTTTCAATAATTTGATCAATAAAAATGGTTTTATGAGGGAGTTACTTAATCTAAATTATTATTTAAGAAATCTGTTATGGACTTGAACAAAGAATAACTAATTTCAAATATATACATTTGAAAAACATCAAGAGGTGTTTTGTGAAAATAAAAATGATTAGAAATAAAGAATACAGATTTTTATCAGAAAAGAGGTACTTAAAAGGAGATGATGACTTAGTCAAATGATAATTTTCACCTGAATTCATCTAAATGTTGTTACTAACCCTAAAAAATATCACTTTAAATTTTTCCTACTAAGAGATATTGAGGAAAATCTCTTTTCTATTAAGAAATAGGAAATATATCTCCAATTTAAAGTGGTTTATTTGCTCTTTCATCTGAAGTTAAGAGGAATACATATGCACTCAATCTTTTGATGTAATGTTGGAAAAGTATGTTTGGTATTGTTCTGTGAGATAAAAAAATTATGTTAAAGTTCAGATTTGTGGATATGTTCATGACTCTGTTCCTGTTCAATAACGATTCCTTGAGAGCTCACTAGCTTATTCCCATAAAGTACTTGAAGGAAGACACTGAATGAAAGTAGGTTTAAAAAGCAATTGGCAATTTATTTACATATAACTACTAGAATCTACTCTCCAATATTGAAAAACTAGAATCTACTTGTATATGTATTTTTATAGGCCACATATAGTGTATTTTACATTAATACTAAAAGTTCCAAAATAATTCACTGTAATAATATACATACCTAGAAATATTTGGATACTATTATATTCAAGTATATATCTTAATATTTCTATAGATGATTATAGTTTACTACTGATATGCATATTTGAGGTGGTCATGGTTTTTCTTTTTACTGTATTTAGCTATTCATATTGAATTGTCAAAGAGAGATATGTATCAGTAGGAGGTGATAGTAAGAAAATAGATCCATTTTCATACATATAGCTTGAAGGTCTTGTCTTATATTTACATATGCTATTGGGTAGGAAGTGAGTGGAGCAAAACTGTACCAACCAGCAGTCGATTAGTAAATTGAGTCTTTGTAAAGATAATGCTTAATAATATCATAAATTGCTTTATTTCATTGTCCCTCATAGAATTCCTGTCTATTGTGTAGACACTTTTACATGCTTAAAAATTGTCTCAACATTTCAAAATTGTATACTTTATACTTCTCTTAAGCACTACCCTCTGCAGTCGACAGCAACAACTCCAGCTAAAACTATGGTGACCATGAAAAGAATGTCAGAATATTAAAACCATCCAATTAGATGATGTAGATGAGTTTGAGCTGGTTTTGAAATCTCAGATTTTCTGTCCTATGATTTCGCCATACTAGAGAAATCTGCTATATCCTCCAGTATCACCATGTAACTCTCCTGCATTGCATTTTCCTGAGTTAAATTTTAATAATAATTGGTACAAAGTTCTGTCTGGTGCTTGTCACCACATGCATAGGATTGAAAACTCCATAACTGCAGATATCATGGCTTCTGCTACTCCATAATTACACACCCAGTCTGAAGAGCAGATCTGGCTTAAATACTATTCTTTTAGTACATTAAGGAATTTTACATTCATTTATATTTTTATATCCATAGTTATTTTTATCAATTATTATATCAAAAGTGTTTTCCAAAGCAATTTATAAAAAGGTCTGGAAACCAGCAAAAAAGAGCACAAAAAAGTATCTAACATTTATATTTTCCTACCAAAAAAATTATGACTTTTGACATAATTATATTGAGTTGGTTATGGACATTATATTTAAGTGTGCCTCAAAATGGAAGGAACTCACTGTGTGTGTGTGTGTGTGTGTGTGTGTGTGTGTGTGTGTGTGTGTTGTTACACAGACTTTGGTTCTACAACCACATTTGAGCTCATAGTAGAGTTTCAGTTATTACAAAGGATCTTTGCTTTCAAAATAGTCCTGCTTTTTCCCCCACTGTTGTTATTTGGCGTTCGTATGATTTACATTATGAATGGGTAGGGAGTGTAATATTAGGGCTACTTATTTAGCACTTTTACATGATATTTTTTCCTATATAGAGTTACACAATGATATGGTAATAATATAGAATTATTACCACATTTTGTGCTCTGATTGTATAATAGTATAGGGATTAGTATGATTTAGAGTTAAATTTTATTTTTACCTTAGGCCACTAATGTATAACTTAACATAAGTGTTTGTATTTCCTTTTAAAGGATATTTATTCTCTAGTATATGGAACAAATGAATAAAAAATAACCCTCTCTGGAAGGCAAAGTGGAGAGGTCTTTTTTGTCTCACAACAATCCAAGAATTTTCTTACACTTTGAAGGAAACACAGTGACTACACATGTGTGCAGTATGCACCAAGAATTCAGGGAGAGAAATCCTGATCTTTCCCTACCACTGAGAGTCAAGGAGTTTTGGACAAGCTGCTTCATCTCTTTGAATGCCATTTTTTACAATTCTCGGAAGGAGAAAATACCATTTTCTTCTTCATAAGAACACGGATGTAAGCATTGTTGTAAAAAATTGAAGTCCCAATCAATTTCTAGAAATCATAATTTCTTATTCCTCTAGAATTAAAAATAAAGTGCTTTGGTATTTGATATTGTTATTTCATAGCAAAATTAATTAAGCAGTTGCTTGTATGAATGAAATGATTAAAAGTATGTCGTCCTTTAGTATCTGTATATTGTAGGCATGCATATAAAGACAATGAAGTGGCAGTATTATCTCTAGCATTCTGTATAGTTAGCACAATTTTTCTTTTAATTAATTAATTAATTAATTAATTAATTTTTTTCTGGTAGTGAGGATTGACCCCAGCAGCAGTCTCCCTCTGAGCTATACCCACAGCCCTATTTTATTTTTTGTTTCAAAACAGGGTCTTGCTACGTTGCTAAGAATCTTAGTAAATTGCCTAGGCTGATTGTGAACATGATCCTCCTTTTTCAGTCTCCCAAGTACGGGGCTTGCAGGCATGTGCCCAATTTTTTCACTTTTCGAAAAAAAAAAAAAAGTGAGATAACTGAAGGGCAGTATTAAACAAGTTAACTTGAAAATTTGCTTAATGGAGGGCAGATCTCTTTAAAATGAGATGTGATGCATTAGTTAAGTCCCTGGGGAATTAATGAATTGCAAGTTAAACTATGTTTTACTTACATGGACATGATCACTGAGACAACACATTGTCTAAATTTTATGATACAGGACCTAAATATTGTCATTTAACATGTTACTAAACTCACACACACACACACACACACACACACACACACAAAAAAAAAAAAACAACTGAATAACAAACTATCTCTGTCTAGAGCTTTCCACAACACAGTAAGTATATTTTAGTCACGGTATAATTGGTGAAAACTGATTTTTCTCATATCATTCCAGAAGAAATTATATTGAACATCTTTATTTATTCAATGTGTTGATTAGATCTAATGTATCCATTCTAATTTCTGTTATATGAAGATATAATCAGAAAATTATAAATATTGAAACTTGAAACTGATACCAAAACAATTAGATTTTACTGGAATGATGCGTATTTGTGCTTCCTCAAAGTACTTCTGTCAAGTTGACAGATCACAGAAGATCAATTAAAGTTATAATTAAGGCAGTCTGAAAGTTTGTCCACTGTGGATGGCTTCATAAATAAGTGCTTAAAGACCCAGGATTTCAATCTGGATGGATACTCTAGATTTAGGTTTACATGAAGAATTTAGTGGTAAAGTGCTTGATTAGCATGAGCCAGGCCTAGATCTTATCTCCATTACTGCCCTCCTTCTGTGCCCCCCACCAAATAACGGCATCCTTCTACTCCTGGGTTATATCTATCTGTCATCTTAGAAACCAAAGAGTTATACATTCAAACCTACCTGTGTCATGTATATACATACATTGAACTATCTATTTATACTAAATATGTGTGCACATATACATATACATACATGAATGCACATTTTAATCTCCACTATGACTCTGTGAAGTAGTTATTGTTAACCCCATTTGATAGAATAGGAACCCAAGATTATAGACAGATTAAATGACTTGCTTAAAGGCAACATATAATTAGAAATAACACAGTATAATTAAAAGTATGTATGTGAATAGATATAGGTATGCATGCACAAACATCATATATTGATATAATGATAAATATGTCACTATATATATATATGTAATAGCTGCTTATACTTCAGATTTGTTACTATTTTCTGTGGGGTTTTTTATTAATCAGTCTTAACTGTTTAATACTGTCTTCTTACAAGTATAGTAGCTTGTCTAGGTCTTCTATGTTCACACTTACTTAAACTCTGAAATGTCTGTCTCAGAAATTGTAGAGAATTCTAGCAGAGGTAGGGATGAGTCTAGTAACATCATATTTACAACAATGATAAAGTCCCCAAAGTCAGTTCAACTCCCTTCTAATCTGAGTAGAAATCCTTGGCAGGAAACAAACTTTAAAATATGTAAAATAGATGTCTATCATTAAATTAAATACTCTATAAGTCAATTATTTAAAGATTGGCTCTTCTAAAATGAATCTAAGATATTAGACACTTACATAGCTAATTATTTAAATTGAAAGCCATTTTTATACTCCTGTCTACTATATATGTTTGTTTACATAGTGGTGACAATTGCATTTTGGGAAACTCTGGACCATAATAATAATTATTATTATTATTATTTTTACCATTCAGGTGTTTTCCTTAGGGTCTACTATTTAGAATGCTATGTCTATAACTAAAGCAATTAAATATGCTGATGAAGTTGGATTTTTTTCCTAGGTAAAACACTTGGAAGGTGTGGGAAACAAGATTGTAGAGATTAGTTATGTAAATGAATAGGGTTTTATTGAAAAATCACAATGTTTTCCCTATGTGCATAGTCCTAGTCTATAAAAGTTAATTTTTTTGTGAAATTTACTCATGGGATAAAATATAACCATTAGCTCTTATATAAAAGCCACCTGAAACATTTCTGCTCAGCAACAGCTAAAAACAACATATTTATAAACTTTAGTTCAACTTTTTTTAAAAATCAAAGCAAGTACTTTAAAATAAAGTTTAGACTGATTATTAAAAATTCATTACAACTTATTTCTGCTCAGTCTATCTTTAAAAAAACAATTCCCTATCATTCTCAGTATATTAGGAGTTATTCTAGTAGAAATAAAAATAGATTTTCCTATTTACTATAAATAATTTTCTATTGTACTATAATTGTTTCATAATTTTCCATTGTATTATAATTATTTCTTTTTGTTAGGGTAGTTTTACCCTGAGATAGAATTAAGTTACGTTGAAAGAATTTATAAAATTATGAAATCATTTTTGAAACCTATACCTGTCACTGTATATATGTGGAATGCATAGTTTATAAATATATTTACCTACACATTCATACATGTACATATGTTTGATTTTTTGAGGAAATATTTTTCATACATAATGTGGATTTATTAAGGTTATTTAAATTATTCTTCCTCCTTTGTGATTTGTATAATACAATAAATGATTTACATGTAAATATAAAAATTCTGAATGTGACATAAATTCATTGTGACCAGCTGAATAATAAAGAAATAGAAATCGATGTTCTCATAAATATTAAATAGAATGGGGAATAAACTTTTTAAAGTTAGCAAACTGTAACTCCAGTTTCTTCAAAGTGAGATCTAAGGTACTTCTTATAAGTGAGTATTCTGTACACTACTCCAGGCAAAATGATTCATAATCGTCCAGTGTATAATTTAGTCTCCATTTTAGTTAAGTCCTTAGGCAACTCTTATGACAGCAACTGTAAACAACACATGTGATGTTTAGAAAACTTCTGAGTTTCTGAAATAGATTATTTAATTTCTAAGAAGAAACAGCTACTAATATATTCATTACAATGCTTTATTTTCTTCTTTGTCTTACCTTTATGTAGATAAAACCTAATTAATTTAGTCATTCAATAAATGAGAAAAGCTTATTACTTGGAGTTATGTAAATAAAAATGCCATTTAAAAGTTCATTTTATTTTTCTTCAATTTTGTCCATGATTATACTAATACTGTTTAACCCAAAAGGTTCCCAGGGTCCCAATTTTCTTCAATGACTTACTGTTCTTTTTCAGAATCAGATTTAGAGATCAAAGCTTCTGTTTTCATCCAGTCCTATTCAGCCATTCAAGTGACTTTTTTATGGGATTGCAGCAAACAGAAACTGATCATATTCCCTGCACCAATTGCAATGACTCTATTCTCTATTACTGAGAAAATAAAAAATAAATTCCCCTATTGGAGAAAGTTCATGACACGTAATTCTCATTACTTAAAGCTATTTAGAAAGGTCATCTGGGCTACTCTTCTAATAACTGAGAAATAAAATATTTCATCAAGTATTGATTTTTATATGATATTAGAATTAAAAAGTGGAGTTATTACAACAATAAAACATCTTAAATATTGTTGTATTATAAGCAATAATAAAATGAAATATATTTTTAAGTAGAATTATTGGAGACAAAATATCTAAGAATACAACTCATTATTTAGTTTCAAAATTGTTCCCTAAAATGGACATGAGTTAGAAAAGAAAGATATATTCCCCCATGTCTTGTCAAGATTTTAATCCACAGGTTGCATAAACTTTAGGAATACAGGAAAGTTCTTTCCTGTCAGCAAGCACCTATAAACTCTCCAATTTCTTTTAAAAAATTAAGAACAACACACAACATTAAATAGAAAAATATGTTTGTACATTTTGAATAGAAAAATCATGTTTTCCAGGATTCTACCAACATGCATTACACGTAAAACCATTACCAATAAACAACCCTCTCCTCTTCTGAGTAAACTTCTTAATCTTACACTTTTAAAAGAATTATCTTCTATTTTTATCATACAAGAGAAATGTATAAAAAGTGTTAGAAGAATGAAGCAGATCCCGTCTACTTAGAAACTGAAAAGTGACATTTTTACTCCTCATTTTATCTGAAGCTCTTGTCAGCCAGCCACATGTCCCATCACTCATCCTAGAGAATGGGGACCAAAGAAGCCAATGAGATATTTTCAATAAAATAATTTTTTAAACCCTCATCCCTTTTTGCTTATTTTGTTACAACTACTACATAAGAGTGTCAACTCCCATAAAAACCTTAGGGTAATGTCTTTATTAGCTTTTTAAATATATATATATATATATTGGGAGTTTGAGGAGTAGGGAGAATGTGGGGTAATTCTTACAGAGCATTATTTTTTCAACATGACAAAGTAGAAGAGTGCAAGTAATGCAAATAGTGGACCCCTAGCCTACCTTTGGTCCTGGTTGGAAATTGTGACGTGGTGAGAACTATTTATGTGGGCGGATGAATGGTGTGCTATACTATGTGGAGGGAATTCTCCCCTGGCACTTTTGGTTCCAGGAAGTTCAAGAAAATCTAGGCGCAAAGCATTTTAGGGCACACGCATGCTCAAGATTTTTAGGAGTCCCTCTCCCCCCTGCCCTTCCTTTCTCCTCAGTGTAGCAAGGCTGTAGAACACTAATGCATACTTCAGAATTTTGACATCACGTGCATTCAGCTCAGCATGTTTTCCAAGACTGCAGCAAGACCAACTCTTCTCCAGACATGTATTCCCCTAAGCATTCCTTCAACTACATCCCCCACCAGATGCCCAGCAGTCTCCCTCCCTCTCATCTCAAGGATGAAGTAGCAATTATCAGTACAGGGTCCCTAGGCTTTGGCTTCTTTAGGGTTCCTTGGCTCCATGGGCCTTCTGTCTGATTGTATGGGTGTCCTGTGCAGATGCAGAGCTGTTCTGCTTGGTCTGACAAGCCTCTTACTGTGCAGCCCTGAGCAGGACCGCTGTCCTTGGTCCTGAAGCATGCTGCCGGGTCAATGGGGCTGGAGAGAAAACCTGGCTGACTGAAAGCCCAGGTGCAGGCGCAAGGGATCCTTGAGTGGACTGAAACAGAGCTACCCTCCCTCCCCCACCCGTATCCTTCCTCACAGATCTCTCTTTTCTGTGTGCCAGGACCCCATGAGCGATTTTCTCCTCCAGACCCCCTCCCAAATGCTTTCAACATGGCCTCAAACGCCGCCTAGCCCACCTCCACATCAAACTGTAGCAGTATCAAAATGCTATTCCCCAAACACCAAGTCTTTACCAGGCTGGCTTTACCGCTTTTAAAACAACACACACATACACACACACACAAATAAAATCCAATAAAATAATACAAGACCGTGACCTTCTTTCTTCCCTCCTATTCCTGCCCCAGGTATTTACTCTGCCTTAGATTATAAAGCCCTAAATCCTAGAAGAGTGCTTTAAATTTGGGTGGTCTTCCTAATTCCACATCCCTACCCCTTCCCCCATCTTTCAGGAACAAAAGGACGCCTAAATAGGCACAGCTTACCCCGGGTAGAGCGATAGCAGGAGCAGAATCCACACCGTCATTTTCTGTGAAAATACAGGAGTCGAGTAGACTGAGCTTCCTGCGCTCCATGTATTTGGCGAACTCATCGCTTTTCCCCCCCTCTGGCCTCTTGCCTCTCGGTTGCAGAAGAATCCCTCCCCTTTGTGTTATTATTATGCTTATGGTTTGATGGTGGCTCCCCCACCTGCCTCTAGTAGGTCCCGTCACAGGGGAGATGTATTGCTACCAGCTTCGCGAATTAATATTCAGGGAGTAGAAATAAGATCAGCACAAAGGCTTGCAGATACCATCAAAGCGTCAGCTCAGGCAGTGGCTTCCTAGTCTGGGGGAATAATATAATTGAGGCAGGGGGAGGGTGCAGGGAGAGATGCTCACGAAGACAAATAAGAGAAAATAAGAGAGAGAAAGGCATGCACTTCTGTACTGCTCACACTCGCGGGAACTCCCCCAGCTCCATCGTTTCAGATTTTATTTATGTTTTCTTTCTTTTCCTTCCCCCCTCCCTTTCTTTTAGAGAAGGCAGAGCTCCTGTGTGTGTGTGTGTGTGTGTGTGTGTGTGTGTGTGTATGTTTCAAAGAAATAAGAAAAAAAATCACTAGAGTTCCTGCGTGATTAACTATCACGCAGATTAACTATGAGGTCAAAGAGGAAGTGGTGCGTGCTGCTGCAGCAGGAATTAACACATGCGTGGTGTCTTGCCAGTGCTTTTTAACCCTTCACTGAACACAGGAACATGCAATGACTGGCGTTTATGGGGACAAGAGATGCTCTAAGCAAACCCAGAAACTGTATCATCAATGACAGAAGGTTTGTCTTGTCAACATTTGCCCAGAGTCCTTAATTTCAAATTGTGTAGTCTTAGAAATCATGATTACAAGTTGGGGGTGGGGCAGCAGACACTGGGGAAGGAGTGACTGTTTTCCTCTAAGCCATCCTGTAGGAGGACAGATTTGATGAGCTTAATTTGAGTGAAGGGAGAAAATACTGATAGCATTAAAAGGCATGGAAAAATTCCATGCTCCTCAGAATCCTATCCCTCCCCTATCTGTTCTCCATTCCCAGTGAAAATGTAAAGAAACAGAGTAATTGAAGATGGAATAATTGCATGGGAATAGTTGCTCAAGTACAGAATAGAGACCACAAGATAGGCAGCTGCTCTTGTGATGGAATTTGGGAAGAGAGAGATAGTCAAGAGGGCATTTAACAGTGCAGAGGAATTCCTGTTCCTTGTGTAAGGACTGATTTTGGGGGGGAGGTCATTTTGGTAGAGATTGTGAAAATTCCTGAGGTGGATGAGTGGTATGGTGCAGATGGAGAGGAACAACCAAGACCCCTTACTAGAAAGTTCCAGGAAGCCATCTCTAAACCAGTGACTTTTCTGCACAAAGAATACCTTCCAGAAATGGAATTTGAGTAAGGAGTCCAGGAGATAGAAATAGAACGCAAGGCCATCAGGTCCAAATTCCATCAGCAACTCTAAAATACACCCAAGAAAATCAGAATTACTGGTGGTTTTTGGCAATAGTATAGGCTGAGGATGTGCATTCTCATGATGAAGCAGAGAAGGACTGACAGATGCACCTGGAAACTTGCTTGGCCTGAGAACTATATTTGTTTTTAGTGAAGATACCTGATAATATTTTCCTAAGGCTACTTAGATGCCTATGAAAATCAAGCAAGTAAGATAAATGAAAGAAACAGGTGGATTATGAATCAGTGAAGTGGTTGAGACCATACACATCAGAGTGGTCATTTAAATGGAGTTACCCCTGCTTAGTTCAGTGAGAGTTCCAGAAGAAATAAAAATAGTGACCTTTGTGAAATGTCCTAAGGAAGCTAAGTCAAACAGATAAGCCACTGAGTTGTATATTTTTAGGCTACTTAAAACAAAGCAAGAAATATATATGTTAGGGTTCTGTCTTCTACAATACAGGACATTCTTAATTTTGCAATGTCAATATAAGTTTTTTACTTTTTTTTTTTTTTGGTGGTACTAGAGATTGAACCTGGAGGTACTCTACCTCAAAGCTGCACCCGCATTCATTTTTAACTTTTGTTTTTGAAATAGGGTCTCACTAGGTTGCTGAGACTGGCTTTGAACTTGCAATCCTCCGGACCTAGCCTCCCAAGTAATGAAATTACCGCCAAGCACCACCACACCCAGCCAGTGTAAGTCTTTCAGGAGAGTTTATTTAGTAACAATCATAAGGAAGCTGTGAAAATGGATTCTGTCATTCACAAAATAGCAATTCACATACTAATCCTTTATCAGAACCATACAAATCCCTATAAATTACAACCCATCTCAACAACAAAAGACCTTCCAGCATATTAAGAGAGTCTATAGAGGAAATTTTGCTATTTATAGTATCTGGGAACCAGGCATAGTAGTAGACACCTGTTATCCCAGTACTTTGGAGGCTGAGCCAGGAGGATCATGGGTTTGAGGTTAGCCTTAGCACCTTAGTGAGACCTTGTTTCAAAGAAAAAAAAAAGAATAGAAGCTTATGAGGAAGATATTTCTATTGTTGATGTATCCTAAGTGGCTAAAATAATTCCTAAAACTTATCAGACTCTGACATCTGCTAAATAAATAAATAAATGAAAAAATAAAAAAAATAATAAAAGGGCTAGAGTAGAGTTCAGAGGTAGAATCCCTCCTGGGTTCAATGCCCCTGAAAAATTACTATTGGGGACAAATTTAATTGTGCTGTTCATGACTAGATCATCCACAGGACTTCCATATGTCTCTGTGGATCTTTCCTGTCCAGAGACTAGTCTCTGAAAAAGTTATGTTTTCTTATATTTTGCATGTTATATTTTTAGTATTTATAAGCATTCTTGTCTCTCCATTTCTTTCATAATCCACCTTTCAGCTATACTTGTCCTTACCCAATTTGAAGAAAATATTTACAAGATGTATAAATAACCAATATCTGATAAACATTATATTTTCAGTGGAAATAGTTATATTTATGTGTATTTGTATAAAAGTGTACTAAAATTTGAAAAGTATTGGCAAGTAGATAGAAGAAAACTACCCCCCATACCCCACATCAAAGCAAGGCATTGCCCTTGTATTAGAGTTTTGTAGGTGAATTATTGCAGCAAAATTTTAATTTTTACTTTAAATTAGCAGTTGTAGTATTATAATTACTACTGTTATGGTCACATTACCCAGAAGCAAATTAAAAGTCAGATCGTGTACAAAATATCTCATTATTTGAGAAATTAAAATCTATTACTTAGTTTCTAACTCTGCAATGACAAAGTAGGTAACAACACTATATACAATAATTTTAACTATTGGAAAAAATTAAATAAACAACTGAACATACTAGAAAACTAAACATACTAGAAACATACTAGAAAAATTGCCAAAAGTGGTTAGAAAGTGTGATAAGGAACCATAATTGAATGAGACCTAACATTTTGTGGCATTTTCCTCCAGATATTTAATGGGTGACCAAATTTTTTCTATTTTCCTGTAATTTTCTTGTTTTTGGCATGAAAAGCCATACTTTTCAAGAAACCCATTCATCCCAGAAGTACAGGTAGCTAGACTCAGAATAAGTCAGCAATGGTATTTTCTTGAGGTGTCAAAAGAGAGAAAGTATGCCCAAACATTTCAGAATGAGGAGGAAATCACTAATAAAACAACTACAGCCAGGCATGGTGGCGCACGCTTTTAATCCCAGCATTCGAGAGGCTGAGACTGGAGGATCCAGGTTCGCGGCCAGCCTCAGCTACCTAGTGAGGCACTCCGCAACTTAGTGAGACCCTGTTTCAAAATAAAGAATAAAAAATAGGTCTGGGGGTGTAGCTCGGAGGTAGAATGCCCCTGAGTTCAATCCCCAGTACCGCAAAAAAAAAAAAAAAAGAAACAACTACAGAAAGCTAAGACAGTGCATCTGACTACAAAACTCCCTTAAATGTTTGCTTTTGTGTAGGAAAGGGGAACAGACATCAGGCAACCCAAAGAATGCATAAACTGAAAGACTGAAAATACTGAGCCTTATATTAGCTTCTGCTCACTTCAGGACCCACAGAATTTAAAGTTTCAATCTTATCAAGTTATACAATCTTCATAAACACTTTTGACTTACCTCAGAATTCTTTTTTATGCTTAATTTTTATACTTTTATTGGTGCATTATAGTCTCACATCATAATGTAGTTCATTGTGATGGTGACATACACACACTTGGGCCCCGTGACTCCCTCCCCACTCCTCTCTTCCCCACACAGGATATGAGGTTGGCATTGGTATTCTTACATATGTACACAATGTCAATGGAAGTGTTTCCTTCGTTGACCCCACCCCCCACCTTTCCCCTAGACTATTTCCCTGGCTCCACTGTTTTTTCTTGCATTATCTGAAGTCTCTCTGGTATCCTAATTACTCCCTAGCTTCTACATATGAGGGAAAACATATGACTCTTCATTTTCCATGACTGGCTAATCTCACTTGACATAATCTTCTCGAGGTTCATCCATTTTCCTTGCTTCAAAATTTGAAAAGTCCATAACCTTTCTCTGTCCTAGGTCTAAGGAATTGCCCTTGGAATAAGGAGAAAACTGAAACGGATTAACCAGAATACAGTGTAAAACTAATCTTCTATCACATTAAGGTGATTTATAGAATAGTTTAACTCCCAATATACCAAACATCATCATACTTTAGAGGAGTATGACTAACGAGAATGTTATTAGTATAATATATAAGATGCCTAGTACATGTTAAATAGCATAAAACATACAGAATATAGGATAATAAGACATACCAAAAAGCAATTGCAGCCAGGTGTGGTGGTGCACATCTGTAATCCCAGTACTTGGGAGGCTGAGACAGAAGGATTATAGGATTGAGGCAAGCCTCAGTATTTTAGCAAGGCCCTCTGAAACTTAGTAAGACCCTATTTCAAAATAAAAAAAAATAAAATAAAATAGGGCTGAGGATGTAGCTTAGTGGTAGTAAGCTCCTGGGTTTCATCCCCAGTACCAAAAGAAAGAGAATTGAAGTCAATAGAATAGATAAAATTTAAGAAAAATCCAGATATTGTAATTAGCAAAAGACTTATAGAAAAATATAGTCATGATATTTATATGATCAAATCAGTGAATAGTATGGAATATCAGCAGATAAATGGAAGCTATTAAATAAAAGCAAAATGGAAATTCTAGAATTGAAATTTATAATACCTGGAAAGAAAAATATTTTTATGGGCTTTAATAAGAGACAGACAATTGCAGAACAGTAGAAAAAATTATTGTAAACTTGAAGATAGATCATTAAAAACTATCTAGTATAAAAAATTTGAGAAAAAAAATATTGAAAACCAAAAATAAAAGAGCCCTTGGGAAAGAGGAGATAATAACCAGCACACTAATTAAGTTACATAGATGGAGAAGAAAGAATTAAGAAGCATTTTAAAAGGAATAATGACTGAAATTTCCCCAAATTGGTCCTTGAAAATATTAACCTGTAGATCCAAGAAGCTCAATGGATGCAAAGTAGGTTAAACATAATGAAAACTACACCTATGGGTTTTATAATCACATGTTCAGAAACTAAAGATAAATGCAAATTCTGAAAGTATCCTGAAAAAAACAATGAAGCATCGTGATTGCTAGAAGTTAGTAATACAGTACTGGTTGAATCACCAAAACTGTGTGGCCAAGAGATGAGGACTCATCTTTAAAGTGCTAAAGTGAAATATGCAATTAGAATTCTATATTTAGTAAATAAATCCTTCAAAAATGAAAGCATAATAAAGACATTTTGAAATAAGTGAAGGCTGAAAGAATTGGTCACCAGTAGATCTGAGCTAAAAATAATGCTAAAAGCAATACCAGATGGAAACACATATCTATATGAAGGAGGAATACTGAAAATGGTTAATGTCTGAGAAAACAGAAAATATCATATATGATATTTTCTGTTTATATGTGATATATACAATCTAAATCTGTGCATATATAAAATTTTAGATTGTTTAATGATACCTGAATTTTTGTTTTAATTTTTAAATATGTATTCATTTTATTTTGACAGCTGATTCTATAATGTAAATGTTATAATAGTGTATTTGGGGGTTTATAATACAGATACATGGAAACTGTAGGTTAACAAAAACATGAAGCAACCCAGAGTGGAAGATAAATAAAATTATGCTGTTGCGTGTTTCCTGAATATCTTATGAAGTACTGTCATAGTAACTGTAAATAAACTTTGATAAGTTAATGATGAAAACAGTAATCCTTAAAGCACTACTAAAAAAAGATATAAAGAAGAGATAAACATCCATTGAATTAAAATCTGATACTAAAATTAACTTAATAAGTGAAAAAGCAAGTAGAAAGTACAAAACAGAAAAAAAAAACAATAGAATAAATGACGGCAAAGAACAAATGGTGACTGAAAGCGGAGGTGAATTTAAGGAGTTTTGTGAGAGACAAAGACATTTTATTTTTGTAATGATAAGAGAATAATTCACCAGGAAGAAATAAAAATCATTAAGGTTTTATATCTGCTAGTAGAACTTCAAAATAAATGAAGCAAAAGCTGGCAGAAGAGGAGACAGAAAAATCCTACAATTGTACTTGGAGATACTAAACAAATTTCTCTGGCTTAACTTTTCATTCCTTTCTTCCTTCCTTCTTTCCTTCCTTCCTTCCTTTCTTTTTCTTTTTCTTTTTCTTTTTCTTTTTCTTTTTCTTTTTCTTTTTCTTTTTCTTTTTTTAAATGTGTGTGTTTCTGAGGATTGAATCTAGGAGTGGCATTATACATCTGAGCTACATCCCCTGCCCTGTTTTATTTTTTATTTTGAAACAGTGTCTCATTAAATTAGCATATGCTACTGGCCTCAAACTTATAATCCTTTCATCTCAGCCTCCCAAGTATTTGGATTACAGGTATGTGGGCCACCATGCCCAGCTTGATATTTATAGAATGATGTACTCAATAATTGCAGACTATAGTGCAAAATGTGCATTCTTTTCCACTGCTCATTAAATAAGTCTCAGAACATTTCAAAATTCTGAGAGATCACTTTAACAAAATCCATTGAGAAATGGATCAACACTAGGAAATGGAAAATTTTAACATTTAAAAAGAATTAAACAACATACTTCTGAATAATACATGGGTCAAAGAGAAACCATTAGGAGAATTAGAGGTCTTTGAAATCAAATGAAAATGAAAACATGAAATAACATTTGATTTGTGAAGCTAAAGGAAAACTTCAAGAAAAATTATAGCTCTAAATACACGGAAAAAAAGAAATGTTTAAAATCTATGATTTACACTTCCACCTTCAGAAAATAAAAAAGTAAATTAACCAATACTGAATAAAAGACGGAAAAATAACAGCAAATGCTGTGCCATCTATTCCTGTGAGCACTTGCATGTGTGTACGGGCTGTGGGGTCTATACTGTGTGTGTTTGCATGCATGTGCAGGTATGAATATGTTAGGGACAGATTGGAGGATTATCACTCTGGTATATGATAAAATTGAGAAGCTGGGCGTGGTGGCATACATTTGTAATCTCAGCATTTGGGAGGCTGAGACCAGAGGATCCAGGTTCGTGGCCAGCCTCAGCTGCCTAGTGAGGCACTCCTCTGCAACTTAGTGAGACCCTGTTTCAAAATAAAGAACGAAAAATAGGGCTGGGAGTATAGCTCGGAGGTAGAATGCTCCTGAGTTCAATCCCCAGTACCGCAAAAAATAAAAAAAAAATAAAAATTGAGCACTGATAAGCAAGCCTTCTGTTGTCTAACCCACTCACCTGCTACTTTCATCTCAGGTTACAATTGCTTCCTATGCTGTAGCCACACTGATACTTGACAGTAAATTGTTGTTTCAGCATTATGTTCTTCTGTTTGCTTCCGTATCTCCAACTCATTATGCAGATTCCATCATAAATATGTTTTCTTCAGGAAGGCCTTCCCTGAGCCACAAACTAGGTTAAATTTCCAAATTAAATAGAAAATATATTTTCCTACCATCCTTAAATTTTATTTTTTATTATTTTTGGGGGGCAGTGCTGAAAATTGGACCTAGGGTCTTGTGTATTTCATTCAAGTGCTATACTACTGTACTATACCCCAAGTTCCATCTGGAAATTTTCATTATTTGAAATATGAGTGGTCATAATCCTAGTACTTGGGAGGCTGAAACAGGAGGATTGCAGGTTCAACCTCAGCAACATAGCAAGTCTCTCTGTAACCTAGCAAGACCTGTTTCAAAACAAAATAATAAAAAGGGATGGGGGTATAGCTCAGAGATAGAATTCCCCCTAGGTTCAATCTCCAGCAACACACACACACACACACACACACACACACACACACACACACACACACGAAAGAAAAGAAATATGAGTGGTTGTAATTGTGTGATTAGTTAATCATTAAATTAGTGTTTGACTCTCCATCTGCACCATAAATTTCGTGAAGGTAGACACTATACAGACTGTTTGAATAGTGGAATAAAAGTCTAATTACTTAATGTCTATGTCCAAATCCCATTGTTTATGTTATGCCCCATTCTTTGGTTTTCTGATTTTATTTGCCCATTAAAGAGTTTATACTTAGCTTGAATTTAGAAGAGAATGGCAAAAGGTCACATTTTCTTTGTGTAATTCAATAGGATAAAATATGAGAATACTTATAAACAAGGACTATTTTGTATGCTATTGGACTGTAAGTTTTATAATGGAAGAAAGGGATGATAATTAATAATCAATTCATGTTAGTAAAGTAACTGACTTCACTGACTTGTAAAGTCAGTTCTACTTGCTTGAGTCCTATTTCTAATAGGATTTTTTTAACTTAATTCCTAGAAAATTGGACAAATCAGTGGGCTTTCAAGTCAGTTTACTATTCATTCATTCATTCATTCATTCATTTATTCACTCATTCAAATAAGTAGTGTTAATTGACAACTGAGATGTTGATCTGTATTTGGGGAATACAGAAGACATGATTTTTTGTCCTCATTCCCTACACAAATTTATCAGGAACACAGCCTGGTGCTTACTTTTCAAGGAACTGTATGTTCACTTTAGAAAAAATGATTGTAAGTAAAACATTCATTGATGTTCTACTCATTTATTCATAAATAGTTATAAGGATTTGATCCTGATTAAAAGAGTGACTGAAACTGAGGTTACTGGGGTTTGTTGATGTAGTATTTGTGGAATTAAATGGCTTTAATAACATGTTACTTTTCCCATTATTTAATTAATTGATATATTGAATATTCAGACCTGAGATGGATTTTACAAAATGTCCAGCTAACCTTCTCGTCCTTAAGATAAAAGGGAAAGAAAAAGAAAGTAAGGAAAAAAGTAGAATTTGGTCCAGAGAGGATTACTGACTGATCAAGCTCAGCTGAGTCATAACAGAACTAGGAAGTGAAATGCAGATGTACCAAATACCAGGCTTCATCTTCCCCCTATAGATGAGAACAACTTCAATTTATAATTGAAGACAAAGGTGATCATTTCTATAAATGGTTATTGTTTCAATTCTTCTCATTGAGCTTTATATTTAAGCCAGTTTTCAAAGGACGATCTATTTTTTAGTAAATCCTGATGTTAAGTTGACAAATAGTATACCAGTACTCTACTTATCAAATTTTATAAAACTAGGGGTGGAAGAAAAGCCGTGGATGGGGGAGTGTTCATTGAAGTAAATTTGGTTGATTTGGAGTTTAGTTAAATGTTAGAACTTTGTTTGAACCAAGGAACTTGATATTCTCAACCTCCTACTCTTCTCTTCAGAAAGATAGTCTTCTTATAATCTGGATTATATCCAAGTAATTACCCAACTGACAACCATCTATTTCATTTTGGTTATGTTTCTTAAAAAGTACTTAGTACACATGAAATGTATATACATGTAAGCCCTTATTATACTTTTTATTTTTCTGTGAAAAAATGCTAACTTCAACTAGACATGTGTATTTAGTATTGCTTAAAAAAAGAGAAAGAAAAACAAAAGCAAAATGTTATTTTCTAACATAAATATCCATGCTTTCAACCAGGTGTAGTGACACACACCTGTAATCCCAGTACTTAGGAGGTTGAAGAGTAATAGAATTGCAGGTTCGAGACCAGCCTTAGCAAATTATTAAGGTCCTCAACACTTAGCAAGACCATGTTTCAAAATTTTAAAAATAAAAATTGGGCTAAAGGTGTATCTTAGAGTTAAAATGCCCCTGTTTTTTTTTTCCATAGTACCACACATGCACACACATACAAAAAGTGCTAATCATATCACACGCATACCTAACCATATCAAAACAGTAAGGGACACCTGTTATATTGCTATGATTATATATTTACATATATTTTACATAATATTCATTATAAACTTTTATATTAAACATTTCGGCCTCATTGTAGATAGAATAACTTTAAATTTTTAATTTGATCTTTCTCAGTAAGCATTTATTAATTCCCAACTAGGTGTAGGTTTTTTGAAAGGTATGGACATATGCAAATGTGGTGATGTCACCAAGTCACAAAAAAGGCAAGTTTTGTCAAAATAGGTGAAAGTAAAAACAAGAGCTCGGAAACAAAAGGTCAAAGAAGAGAGAGTAGAATCCAGGTAGCTTTCCTTTGATCTCCATCGCTGCTTCTAACAGGAAGGAAAGGATGAACCAAATGAATTGCTTAATATCTTATTTATCTCCGTTTCACACATGCTGCTCACAGTCTGAGCTTCTTACCTGACTTAATGTGACTCTATCATTTAAGAAAATGAACTGCATGGTCAATTTTCACATTTCAAGGTTATTTTACCTTACATGCAGAATTAAGAACTTATTCCCTCACAATTCAGGAAAATGGATTACAAATATATTGTTCTTAAATCTCATACAGTCATTTGTTGAATGGATACTAGTGAGAGATAATTTAATTCCTTCTCTGTATTTCACCAAGAAATAAAATCTAAAACAATGTTAAGTGTCTTGCCAAAGATCATGCAATAAATGTAAGCAAGCAAGCAAGCAAGCAATAGCCCCCACCCCCCATCTTCCTCATCTTGTAATACAATTCTTTGGGCAATTCTGTGGAGCTATACTAGTTTCCTCTCATAATTAAAACTTCTTCTTTTTCAGGGACTCCATCATATCATGGCAGCCACCAACATTCAAATTATTATTATATTTCTCTCTCCCTTTTTCTTTCTCTAACTGTACATAGAAGGGAAGCCCTAGAGCAAATAATGTCAAATTATAGTCTATAAGATCTCTAAGAAGCAATATAAAAAAACTTTAAATAATCTGTTAATATTGAAAAACAAATATGTATGTATGACAAGAAATTTAGGTGCACATGTACATATAAGCATATATATTTATAGTTGTCATAAACCTAAACACTCTTAAAAATAATTTTTGGAATAAATATTTAATGTATCAATATAAAACCCTTAAAATAGACTATCTAAATTGAATATTATGATTTTTAAAGCCTTTTTGAGAGCTGAATAGAATTCTATTCCTCCAACAATTCAATATCCCTCTTTTTGAGAGCTGAATAGAATTATATTCTTCCCTTAATTCAATTAAATAAATTCTACATGAGATAGACACATTGATAATCATGAGTAAATAGTTCAAGATAATATATGTGTATATCTGAGTGTGGTGATGCATGCATGTAATCCCAGTACTTGGGAGGCTGAGACAGAAAGATCATAGGTTTGAAGTCAGCCTCTGCAACTTAGTGAGGCCCTTGGCAAATTTAATGAGACCCTGTTTCTAAATAAATAAATAAAAATTTCTAACTAAATTTGTGATGTATACATGTATGCCTCTATCATCCCATACCTTTTAAAGATGCATGATTACAATGCACCAATAAATTTAAAAGAAAATGGCTGGGATGTAGCCCAGGGGTAAAATTCCCTTGAGCTCAATATAGGAAAGGAGGAAGGAAAGAACGAAGGAAAGAAGGAAGGAAGGAAGGAAGGAAGGAAGGAAGGAAGGAAGGAAGGAAGGAAGGAAGGATTTTAAGATCTTCTACTGACTATGGTATAATCCTATTTTCTTTTGCTCCTCTACCCTTTAAATTGTGACTAGAGCTAGACCTTGGGGAAAAACAAAAACAAAAACAAAAACAAAACTTCAAATCTAAAAAGTGCCTGCATTTCTAATTTAATCTAAGCACATCTTCCAGATATTAAATAAATGGATATTATAAGATTAGACAGAATCATGAAGGTGTTTTATATGCTAATTATACTTTAGAACTCTATATACTTTGCCAGAAATTTTATAAGTGTACTTTAGAAAGAAACCTATTTGCAAAAGATTTCAGTCAAATATTTTGGTACAATACTTAATGGGTGCTACACAGTATAAAAGGGCATTGTATTCTAACTCTTCAACCCACGTAACTAGAATGTTAGTGCATTTATGATCTTTCAAGTTTTAAGTTCTATTTTCTTTCTCAAAATTGTGTATTTCACTGTAACTTGAATATGTCATTTTCAATGAAAAACATAAGTTCTATATTTGTATAACTTCCTCTTATGCTATTTTAGGATATTTATCTCCATCCAAAGAGATTAACAACTGGCAGTGGTTCTTGTTGCCTTAAATTCCTAAATAGTAGAGGAGTAGGGAAAGATAATATTTCAAATGTGGGATGAAAAAGATGCTGGTTCCATTTCTGATTAAAGACTTATAATAGTTTGTTCTTCCCTTTTTGGGGGGAGGGGTCAACATGAAGAAATCACTTTAAGTTTACTAATTTTTTAAAATTTTTCTTTCATGTCTTAATTTTATACAAGCACAGATTAGAAAGAAATAAAACTATAGTTTTATATATAGGTGATATAATAATATAATCTCCTAGAACTATTTGGGATAAATTAATAGAAATTGGCGAAAATGAGTGAAATATTCTACTTGATGAAGTGATGAAGAAATAAATATAAACTGATAAATTGCAATAAGTATCATAGAAAAATTAAATATATTGTAATGAGAAGTACTAACAAGGTAGAGGACATGTTTGAGCTTGAGCTCAGAGAAAGACTTATATAATCCTTAACAAATCCTGCCTTCTGATATTTCATGTATTATCATTGTTGTTATTATTATTACTTTTTAGTGCTGAGAATTAAAACCAGGGCCATGCACATGCTAAACAAATGCCCCACCACTGAGCTG
Organism: Graphiurus murinus; assembly: GCA_004027655.1. Classification (NCBI taxonomy): domain Eukaryota; kingdom Metazoa; phylum Chordata; class Mammalia; order Rodentia; family Gliridae; genus Graphiurus; species Graphiurus murinus. The sequence continues at coordinate 26,755 of PVLC010017146.1, forward strand.
CACCCCACCTGATTCTTTACTTATTTGGATAACTAATTTCTTCTCACTTTATTTTAGTAATTTTGATAATAACTTCTCACTTTAATTTAGTAGTTTTACATCAAAAGAAATCAAGACCATGGAATAAATTGAATTTTACTTGTGCATTCACAGGAAAATATTTTTGTAACTCACGATTTCTCTATTAGAAAAACACCCCAAATTTATAAAGGGAGGAGTTAGAGATAGAAACTTTCATGACAAAAGTGAGCTGTAAAAGAAATCAAACTCTAATTATAGACTGTGATTGTTAAATTATTTGACACAGAAGTCTTTAATATAGTATTCTTCAAAGAGCTCTTACTATTAACAAGTATTTCCTCCCAATAGACTGAGAAAAGATACAAACATTTTAACAGATGATGAATTACAAATAGCCAGTAAATACATGAAAAGAGGCTTATCCACACTAGTAATCAGGGAAATGCATATTAAAGCAATAAGGTGATGTCATTCTACCATTCAGATTGGTGCAAGACCTTCTGTCAAGATCGAAAGGATCTTTGACAGACATGGTTAGTTGCCTAACCACAGTCAACTACCTAATTGTTTCTAAGCGTAGCCAATTCTGTGCAGCTTTGCCCCCTTCTTCTGACACCCATATGCTTTAGAAAACGCTGGCTGTTGATGCATCTCCAGGCTTGGGTCCTGATGAGTCACTCTCTTTCCCAGTAATTGGATTAAGCATTGATTTCTGACACAATTCAGGCAAATAAGAGATATCTGCTCTTAAAATTATGAAGAATATTTGCAGACTCATTAAAAATAGGTTAGGAGACCCATTTTTGTCTTTGGATGGTTTCTGTTAGCCTGCTGTTACCCCGAAGAATCATATGAGAATAGATTAGAAGGAGAGAAAAGAGGCCTAAAGACAACCCTCTTCACTCTTTCACTCTGAAATTTTGGTTATTTCAGATAAAGTATGTTCTTATTGTTTCTGTAAACTTAAAATGGCACTTCCTGTTCTGTGCTTCCCAGTAGTGGCCTGAGAGTTTATCTCAAATACTGTCAGTCATAATGTAAACAATTGCAACACTTTTAGGTGATCAGTAAATAACTATAACTATATTAAAATGCTCATTTTTTCACCCAGTTACCAATAGTAGGAATGTAGGAATCTTAGAAATATATCCAGCTTAAATAAATTATATATATATATGTACATATATATATATATATATACATATATATGTGTGTGTGTTTGTGTGTGTGTAAGATATGTTTATCATTTCACACACTCAGAAAATTTACTGATAAAAGAAAGAACAAAATAAAAAACAAAATTCCTGAAAATAATATAAATTCCCTTAAATGGATGTATGACTCAATAAACTACAAATGCCATGGAGTTCTATGGAATACTATATAATATTTAAAATGGATGGGGTAATGGGTTAATCTTTAATGTGAGAAGGTTTATTTCAATGTCAGTGTCAATATTTATTTATTTGTGCACTTACAGCATGATCCCATTCTACAAATGAATCATGTATGTATTAGAGGAGGTTTAAATTCATATTCTTAGGCATAAAAAGAAAATAGTGATGGGGGTTTTGAGCAGTGTTTAATCTGAAGGAGGTCTTGAAGATCATCCACTCCAGCCTTCCTATTTTATTAAGGTGAAAACTGTGGTGTAAAAGGAGGAAGTGACCTTCCAAAGATCTCACAGGTAGAAAAAAAAACAGAATCTTGAATTTCACATTTGTATGTGGACACCTTTTCTCCTGTTGGTGAGATAAGAGAGATAAACAGGGTAGTGATAAAGAATTATCTTTACATTGGAGGAGATCACAATAATATATATGTCAAGGTTTCAGAAAATCCTTCCTCTACATTAGATGACTCATCTAATTTGTTTAAGGGTATCATACTTTAGTGCTTAAGATATGGGTTGCTGGATCCAAAACATTTTAATTAGAATCCTGGATTTGCCATTTTTAGTTTTTTAAAATCTTGACTAGCTTACTACCCTTTTTCTGAGACATGACTTCCTGATCTGTATAGTGGGAGTAATGTATTAGTCTAAGAACTCTTTCAAAGGCTTAAGAAACACATTAAAAATATAATAACACCTTGCTGGCATGGTGGTGCACAACTGTGATCCCAGTTAATTGGGAGGCTGGTACATAAGGATTGCAGGTTCCAGGCCAACCTCAGCCATTTAGCAAAGCCCTCAGCAATTTACTGAGACCCTATTTCAAAATAAAAAAAAATAAAATAGGGCTGGGAGGAAGGTTTCAATCTGCATACACAGAGAGAGAGAGAGAGAGAGAGAGAGAGAGAGAGAGAGAGAGAGAGAGATCTTCATATATATATATATATATATATATATATATATATATATATATATATGTATATTTTTATTGTGTGTGGTACTGGGAATTGAACCCAGGGGCATTCTACCTCCAAGCTATGCCCCTAGTCCTTTATTTTATTCTTTATTTTTGAAACAGAGTCTCACTTGCGACGTTACCTTAACCAGTTGGGGCTTGGAGCAAGGCTCAGCCTGCTAAATAAGGGATGTGTGACATTTCTCGCTTTACATTATTTTATTCTGGAAATTTGGGCTTTGCTTCCACATTAAAAAAGGTTTTTTAAGAGGCTCAGGATGCTGTCATCACAGGAGAAAAAAGGCCTAGGCCTGGCTCAAGAGGTATCCATTAACTCTACAAATACCAGCAGTTGAGTCAAGAGAACTTAGGTTTCTTATCATAAGACAGAAGGAAGCTTGTAGACAAGAAAGCTTGCTAAACTTTCTGCTTACCTATTTATTAACTAGCTACTTTTAGCTGCCTGAGCAAATAGGAAAGATTTATCTAATAAATAGTTCCTCTTCGCTTTAACCTTTACCCCCTGCTTTTCCTCTGCTTCACCTGCTCTCTACTAAAAGAATAATTCATTTACACTTTTGTATTTTTTCCACTGCTCCCCTAATCTCAGCAAACACTGTAGGAAATAGCCTTTCCAGTTAAAGATGTACCCACTTAACTCCAGGAAAAACAAGGCTGTAAAAACTCCTTTTTTTTGTATACCTTGTTGTAATGAGCATAAATATCACTCATGAGATGAATTAAAACAGATGCGTCTTAACATATATGGTGTAAGCATACTCTCACTCGCTCTCGACCTCGTCTCGATCCCCACCTAACGAGGGACCCCCCCAGGCTCTACCGCTTCTTTGAGGGCTGGCCCCTGGCACTCACTAAGTTGAGGAATGCCTCAGTAAGTAGCTGAGGCTGGCTGTGAACCTGGATCCTCTGGTTTCAACCTCCCAAGTACTGGGATTACAATCACGAGCCCCCATGCCCGGCTTCCTGTATTTTTTTATTGGGGCAAAATTTTCCTAATTTAAGAGATGCACTTTTACAATCGAAGATTTGCTTCCAATTCTTAGTCCATAGAAAAGTCTTGACACATGTCAAGGGCTGAAGATGTATCATTTCCCTAAAGTTCTTTCTGTCTTGACACCTGATTCTATAGTTTTTATTCATACAAACAACCCAGGTAGAAATTGTAAGAGATAATGTCAAATTTCCATGTCAGCTCAAATTTTACCATGGAATTCAAATTACCAGCAAACATTATTTGCTGAAGACTTCGTGACACTTGGGCTAACAATGGATGAATTGCTGAGGGGACGTTTTATTTCTTACTTTTCTACAGAACTATAAATCTGAACCAACTGATAGATGAGTAATTATGGAACTATGCATTTCATCATTTGTTTATTTTACATATTTGATTTATTTACTTAATCTACCCAGCATCTGAATGTCTTTTTTTTTTTTTTTTTTTTTTTTGGTACATTGATAATATGCAAGATTCTAGTAGACTAAGGGGACTACAGTATTCCTCTCCTGAAACCCAGGCATTTGGAGCATACACAGTAAACTCTGGGTCAGTCACCATCTGCTACCACATTTGACCCAAAGGTGAAAAGGCTGATTAAAAAATTAGCAAAAGGCAGTAAACTATTCCTGAAATATTTTCTTGATATGAACGCTATTTCCTTACCTTCTGATGTCATTGAAAGATAGTTGTGACTAGATAAAATATGGTCATAGTTGGATCCAGAAGAGTTAGATCTGCCATCAGCTCTTATTGCTCATCTAATGCAAGTCTCCCACTTTATGATGTATCCACTTTGGCTTTGCATAGATTCTCTGCCCTGTGCATTCTTCATCATTACGTGGATAGAGAGAGTTGGTGTGTGAATTTACTTTGAAAACTCTTAAAACCCATAAAGTAATAATAAAACTTTAGGTTATTTTTTGTCCCAATTTCACACTGAAGAAAAAGTTAGATACGTATGGAGTGTTAAATTATTTTTAATTCTATCCCATTCAAAACATTCACCTGATTTTCTCGCCTTTTGGTTTTGTCCTTTAATGGGGATTAAAAAGTCTAAAAACAAGTAGGATGTAGGTCACCTGATGTTTGTAGAGAAACTTGAGTGAGAGATACGTCTATATTTAAACTGAAAATTAGTTGGCCTGATTAAAGACAAGGTGAATGTATTAAAAGACTAGTGGGTATTTTTTTTAAATGCTTGAAGCCAAATTAATTTTGTAGGCTCTATATTAGGAGAAAAATATGAATATATATTAAAAGCAAGGAGTGCCTTTCATAGCACTTTAAGAGATCAAAGGGAAAATTTTTACTTTTGAAAAACAGTTTTCAATAGTTTTATAAGCCGGGCGTGGTGGCGCACGCTTGTAATCCCAGCATTCGGGAGGCTGAGACCGGAGGATCCAGGTTCGCGGCCAGCCTCAGCTACCTAGTGAGGCACTCGCAACTTAGTGAGACCCTGTTTCAAAATAAAGAATAAAAATGGGGCTGAGGGTGTAGCTCGGAGGTAGAATGCCCCTGAGTTCAATTCCCAGTACCGCAAAAAAAAAAAAAAAAATAGTTTTATAGAATGAATGAATACTCAAAATATCACTTCATCAAGTCTGTTTGTGTTGCAATAAGAAAATACTTGAGACTGGGTAATTTATAATAAACAGAAATGTATTGGTTCACAGTTCTGGAGTCTTGAAAATCTGCAGTCATGGTGCTGGCGTATGGGTAGGGTTTTCTTGGTGTGACATCACAAGGTGGAAAACCAAAGGGCAAGTTTGTCAAAGAGAGCTGAATTTGCTCTTTCATAGATCAAATTTAAAAAAAAATCTATCTATGAAGGCAGAGCCCTCATTATGTAAATGCCACCTGTTAGGCTCTACCTCCCAACACTTACACTGTAGACTGAGGTTCCAACACATGAATTTCTGGAAAACATGTTCAAACCATAGCAACTTCTCTGTCCATTCTGGACCCCATAATATATTATAATATCCTTTAGATATATCCCAAATTCCCTGGTTACTATGCCTTTTTAAAAAATGGTAGCAAAGCCGGACGTGGTGGCGCACGCTTGTAATCCCAGCATTCGAGAGGCTGAGAACGGAGGATCCAGGTTCGCGGCCAGCCTCAGCTACCTAGTGAGGCACTCCACAACTTAGTGAGACCTGGTTTCAAAATAAAGAATAAAAAAAATAGGGCTGGGGGTATAGCTTGAAGGTAGAATGCCCCTGAGTTCAATCCCCAGACCGAAAAAAAAAAAAAAAAAAAAAAGAAATGGTAGCAAAAAGAAAAGAATAATTTGTAGCATTTTTCAACATCCACTCCACAGATCTCTCCTCCCGTGAGATAAATCTTCAAAGTGGGAAAAACAAGTCATAATCAAACAGGTTTGAGAAACAATGTGTATGGTGTCTCTATTCTACTTAGTTTAGTGGTTTACACCCTCTGAAGTGCTTTGCAGTAAAGAATCCTATTGCCATTATTTGACAGTGTAATCCCAAAATTTATTTGATTATGAAAAAATATTTGGGCAAAATTTGTACCAACTTTATTGTAGTTAGTAAACTGAGCTTGGTTAAATCTCTAGCCTTGACTAGACCTGGAGGGTGGAAAAAGTAATGAGGTGAACCTTATGCATCTGACACATGATACAGGATGGAGAGACTTCTGTGTGTGGGTTTTAATGCTGGCCATTTCTCATAGCTCTATTTTTGGGGGCTGATAGATTTAACTTCCCTTGTGATGGATAATTCACAGTGTGGTAATAATGATATGTCATCAAACAAGCCCATTCCATTTAATTCGTCAAACATATTACTTCTGAAAGGAAAAGTGATCTCTCAAATGGGTGGAAGTGTTGAGCCAGTTTCAATGTCCTTGCATGACAAGTGCACATCTACCACGAGGGAAGTGCATGCTGAAACATGGCTAGGAATATGGCCAATGTTCAATTCTCTGTGAACAAATTTGATGCTGATTCAAGTTCTTATCAGCTTTTGTAAGTGCAGTAGAGGTTAGAGAAGATCCAGAGTTGGGCAAAGTACTTATCCTCACCTCAGTCACAACTTGGTGGCACATAGGCAGTGATAGTCGTGAATGCCAAAAATCACAATTTTTTTTTACTCTTTCCTCATACTTTGTTTTCTGTTTTGAGTTTGGTTATCTTATCAAAATTAATAACTATTATATTTCATTAGATGATTTTAATTAAATATCCATTAGACACAAAAATATTTATAAAGTTTATGCAAAGGACAAAAATAAGGATATAGTAACTCCCTATGACTTAAACTTTCAGTGTAAATAAAATGTTGCTATCATTAGCTTGAAGTCCTGTGTGCCTGACCCCTTTCCCATCTTCTCTTAATATTTACAGTATCCTCTATATTTAATTTATCTTTTTGTTCCTGTGCTTTTCTTTAGCTATCTCTGTTGGTATCACTGTACATTTCTTGTTTCATTTAAAGTATATATGAACAGAATTATGACATATATTTTTCTTCAACTTTTCACACAGTTAACTTCTTGTGATTGATTTATGCTGTTTCATGTAGCTGAAATTATTCTCTCTGCTGTAGAATAGTCTATTGAATTAATCTATCATGCATTTTTTAGCTTTTCTCATGTTGGTGGTCATTCAGATTATTTACTGCTTTTTCAATTATAAGATGTTGTTGAATACATCTTTTGTAGCACATATTCAAGAGTTGAGCATTTGGAGGATAAACACTTGGGAATGGAATTTCTGGGCTATTATAGTGTGTACATATTCAACCCTACAAGATAATACAGCTTATTTTTCAAAGTCATTATACCAATTTTCTTCCACCAACAGTATATTCCAATAGCTCAATATTGTTGCTGACATTTGATATTATTGACTTAGACTTTGTTAAAAGGTGTGTTAAAATTAATCTTTTATAGTCTCTAATTAGTTATTAAGTATATAATCTTAATAGTTGCTAATCAGTAGCAAAGTATATAATTCTTCTCTCCCCTCCTTTAGTAAACATTTACACTAATCAACCCACATTCTTCACAAATGATTGAACTATCATATATATTTAACATAATTCATAGATACACCTTTGCATTTGCTTTTTTTTAATACTTTCAGAGATGTATTGTAATTATACAA
>PVLC010017147.1:0-34262 GCA_004027655.1 Graphiurus murinus
TAATCCCAGCATTCGGGAGGCTGAGACCGGAGGATCCGGGTTCGCGGCCAGCCTCAGCTACCTAGTGAGGCACTCCGCAACTTAGTGAGACTCGGTTTCAAAATAAAGAATAAAAAATGGGGCTGGGGGTATAGCTCGGAGGTAGAATGCCCCTGAGTTCAATCCCCAGTACCGCCAAAAAAAAAAAAAAAAAAAAACCCTCTAAAAATAGAATAACTGAATTTCACTCTTTTCATGGCTGAATAATATTCCAGTCATTTGTGACATCTGGATGGAAATGGAGGACATCACTTTAAGAAAACAAGTCACACACAGTAAAACAAATAACACATGTTCTAATTCATTAGGGGAAGCAAAAAAAAGTTTATTTGATAGAAGAAAGTCATAAGGGAATAGGGAGGAAGAGTAGAGATCAGAGAGAGGTTAGATAAGGGATACCAAAGAGAGGAAAAACTGATTCTACTGTTCTGAAATACAGTAGGAAAAATATAATCTACAACAATTTATGACATCTTTCAAAATAACTAGAAGAGGTCAAAGGCTTTCACACAGAAGTGATAAGTGTTTGAGGAGATGGAAATGCTGAGAACCCTGATTGGATCATTTTATTCTGATACATGTATTGAATTACCCTACTGTAATGTACCTGATAAATATGTACAAATATTCTGTCAATTAAATTTTTTAAATGTTGGGCGTATTGCTCCATTTGTTTTATAATCAAAATTCAAAATCTCCTCAATGGAATGAGAAAGATGAAATTTAAAAGAAATGAAGGCAATGGCCTGAATATTGTTCAAAAATATAAATTTATAAGCATATGCTGCTATATTTTCAGCTTAGAGATAGTTTATATTTAAAATGGCTATAAAGTTTATTTGATTTGAAGTTCAACTCTACCCAAAAACATGACAGATTTTGTGTACAGTAGTGAAAACTTAGGCTCACATATAAAAGCTCAGAAACCCACTCTCCCCCCAACCCCCTCACTCACACCTAGAGAGGTTATTGTAGATTACAAAGTCACATCTGTTCACTTTCTGGAATCCTCTTTTCCTAGGAGGTATCAGCACCTTGGGTCTGAACACCATGCAATATAGGGAAGAATGAAACAAACTGTGGATTTTTATCTTAGCAAACAGTAGACTAAGACAACAGATGATTGCCATTTTTTAAATGTGAAGCACTAATCCATGGAGGATCCAATGATCAGAATTGGAACACATAAGATAGAGGAAGGGAAATGTTTTTCAAAGAAAAGATAACATATTTACCAATTTAAAACTGTTTGAGAATCAAATTGGCTTCCTCACAACAAAGGGAGCCCTTGCTGCTCATTAGATGCGTGTCCAGTGGAGGTTGGACAGCCATCTGTCAGCCTCTCTGCACCCTTCCAGACATAGATTTTCATATTTGGAGGATTTTTCTGGCTTACAATTCTGTAATTTGGTTGTGTCATGCAATGGCTTATTGACAAGAGGGTTTTGTTGTTGGTATTGCTGGTTTTGTTCATTTTCTACTCCCTGACTTATTTTACCTCCTGTAGAGCAGCACTAAATCTATTTGTATAGCACCTACTGGAGCCACGTTGCAATATCTCTTTGGAACACCATCCTCTGCAATGTTTTGAAGTTGTGCCAGCTGAGGCTGTAGCCATCAGTGTCACTTCCTTTCGGTGCTTTCATTCTATCTCTACCTTTGGAACAGTTCCAGCAGAGGCAAAGGCAAAGACTTCTTTCACAAACAAAATCAACATCATGCCCTGTCTTGATCCAACACAACAAGACAGGAGTTAGTTCTAATTCCAGAGCCACTGTTTTCAATATTCCAATATTTATGTGCTCATCAGCAACATTTCCCTTCCAGTGACTCTGGAAACCCCTATTTGTACCATAACTTTGTTAGCTAATGGTTGTGTCCTTTGAAGAACAATCTTCATTTTCTGCTGTATCTGTCAAAAGAGAAGGGGTACACAAAAGAAAATACACTTTAGACCCAAGTGGAATCCAAGTTAAATAATGCTCTCCATTACTCCTGTCCTCAAATAGAAAAGAATGATTGTGAAATAGAGTAAGGGTGAAAGCATTCATTAGACTAAGAATAAGCAAGGAAGCAAATGGACTGATTTTAGTTTCACTTGTTTTCCGTGACCTTCCTCACTCCCCACGGAAAGGTCAATACTCCATGAAGTGAGAGGACACTACAACGTCTGCCTCGTGCATTGTAAAGTAGGTGGTGTGGTTGTGTATGTGCATGTGTGCCCAAAGCCTGAGAAGGTAGAGGGAAGATAAAAGGTGCTTTTCATGCATGTGAATTACAATGCTATCTTTGGATCTCCTTCTAGATTTTCTTTTGACCTTTTAAGAAACCTTAGACAAATTAGTGCTTGAGGTTCTACTTGAAGTGTCCAAAATGTTATTTCAGGTCTCCTGCCAAGTGTGCTAAGTGTTTCATGGCTTCTTAAATATCAGTAGTTGTACCAGGATGACATAGAGCTACCAAAGAACAGAAGACTAAAAATGGCAGAAGGTACTTGTACATGTCATGCTGAACTATACAGATTGTAGTAACCTTGGAGGTAGAAACCCTGGCTTCTCATATTTCAATAGTCCAGAATCTAGATATAAGTTAGGGTCTTGATACTGTTCCCTAGAATGTGTGCCTATTCAAGTCCAAAAGATTTGGTTTCCTTCACAAAAACAACAGCAAATTTCAAATTCCTAGTGATGAAATTCACAGTTTCTAAGGATTCTTGAGGATTCGGCTCTTAAAATCTACAGTTTTGCCAATGAGATTATTCATGATTCACAGCAGAGATATGAATCATCGAATATGCCAGAGATAATATTCAAACCATGTGCAGTTATCTAAAGAATCTTCAGATCGTGCGCTGTAAAGTCTGGACTGTGCTCTTTAAGAACTTTGAGAGTCTAGGAATTAGAAAGCTATTCGGAGTTATCACTCAGGATAAGGTGCAAGTCTTCATTCTACAAATCACTCACAAGCAAGCAATTGGTGCAGAACTTGTTGAAATTGTCTTTTAGAAATAATTAAGCAAAGAAGCACATTAGTAGAAGCTCCCTTCCAACTGAGACATCCTCTCCCTGCTGCCGCTATTGAATCCTGGAAAACACTTAAACACTGGTTTAAGCCTCATTTCAGGTTAGATATGATGACAAGAAATGTCTACTGGTTCAGGAGACATCCTAGTTTGGCAATAATAACACCTGAATGTAGCCCAGACCTTTCAGAGCATAGCCCCCTCCTGCTGAGATGATTTGCCAGAGCACCATTAATTCTGCTCATTCCCGTAGTCAATGGAGACCAGATGCCCCCCTCCAGTTTGTTTGATCATTCATTCTTCATTGTATACAATTCTATTGATTGAGAACACATCAGAAGTAAGGCCCTATTCTCAGTACTGACATTACAGTTGTGTCTAAGATTTTAAAACAATATTTCTACCCTTAAGAAGCTCCATTTGAGATCAACAGAGATAAGCATTGAATCATAAATGGGTCCATTAATTATTCAATAGGTGAGTTCTACGAGGGTCCATTGAGAGCTAAAACCCAAAGTACTGACCTGGTTTGGGGGATCTCTAAAGGCTTTTCCGATGATACAACGTTATGCCTGAGGTTTAATATGGCAGCTATTTAGAATTTATTTCTGCTGTTCATCTGAGATAAAACAAAGGGGATTACTTTCTCTAAGATTTGCATTTACAAGTTAGTGAAAAATATTCTAGAATTCTTTTCAACACCCCATTCTATGATTCTAACTGGGACTCCTATTTTTTCTCTCTTCTTCTCATAATGGCAAGAAAATAAAAAGGAAGGAAGGAAGGAAGGAAGGAAGGGTGACAATTGTTTCAATTCTATTTTTTAAATCTATGAGCCAATAATTACATCTTAATATAGTAAAACATATAAAATACAATAGTTTTAGCAAGCAAGACAGAATAGTCATTAAAAAACTGACAAGGAGCTGGGATGAAGTGATACGTTGGTTATCCCAGTGATAACAAGCCTAGACTTCTCCATTACCTGAGAATGGACTTTCAGAGCAGAACATGAAAAGACAGTTATGGGTTTCATATGAGACAATCTCTATTAATAACCAGAATAATCAAGTGAGATTTGGGGGAGGACTTTAAGGGGCTTATGTATCAAGCAAGGACTGCCACAATAAGAGGCCCATGTCTGCTCACAGGCAGATGAACAGGAGTTCAGGCTCTGAAATCATGTTGCTTGGATTTGTGCCTTTACTAGCTCAGTGACCTATGTAAGTTCATTAGCTTGTCCAAACCTAAGTTTGATTGTCTCTAAAATGGGGATAAAAATAATACTGAGTCAGAGGGCTTATGTAGGGATGAGAGAAATTATGCATATTAAAGTCTAAAGTATGGGCTGGTATTTAATTTTTCTTTCTATTACTATTAGCATTATTTTTATTGGCAGTTGAACACAGATTTGCTGGATTTCTTTTTTTAATTGGTGCATAGGGATGTTCAGAGTGATAGAAACATACATGTATGCAGCATTCTGTAAAACAAGAATAAATAAAAAAGGCAAAAAAAAAAAGAATAAAACACCCATGTTTTTAAGCAGCTACTATCCCTCACTTTTTAGTTTGACAAAACCACCAGAGTTTGTGTCTAAATTACATATATTTTTATGTCACTTTCATGTTTAAAAAATTCTTTAAGGTTTCCTGTTAATTCCTTTTCTGAATAGTATAAAATGCCTTTTATACTATTCTACTATTTTCTTACTACTTTTAAACTATTCTAATATATTCTACTATTGTATATTATTATACTATTTTATTTTATTTATTTTTATTATACTATTTTAAACTATTTTATACTATTATACTAAAAGGCAAATTTCAATTTTCCTGCTTATCACTCTTTTATACAATCCACATACCCACTATGTCAGCAAATTTACAACTTCTCAATGGGCTCTACAATCTCAAGCTTCCATACTTTGGAATGTGCCATTACTCTTACCTGCTAGGCTCCTTTTTACTCTATTTCCCCAAATGCTACAGCCCAATTTGTCAAATTTCTACTTCTCTTCAATGGTTTGTTCAGGCATTACACCCTTTGTGCCTACTTCTGACATTTCTAAGCATAGCTAATTATCAGCCCCTCGGCATTTTGCGGCTGCCTGCACCTTTTATACATCTGTGTGCCACCCCACTGACTATAAGATTCTAGAATATAGAACACTCAATGTTAGTGTTTAATGTATATTCTCTAAAACAAATGCTTCAGTTCTTATGCTGTGATTCTTTGCTGTTACTTCATTTGAAACTGCCATGTAAAACCTACAACCATAGCTATCTTCAAAACTATGAAATCATCTTGTTTGAGCTACTTTCTTTTCTTTCTTTTTTCTTTTCTTTTTTTTTCCTCTGTGTGTGTGTGTGTGTGTGTGTGTGTGTGTGTGTGTGTGTGGTGTGGTGTACTGGGGAATGAACCTAGGGCATTCTACATCTGAGCTACACTCCCAGCCCTGCAATCCTCCTGTCTCAGCCTTCCAAGTATTGAGATTACAAGCATGAACCAACACACCCAGCTGTTTGAACTACTTTTGAGCTCAAACAATATCATTTTTTATTCAATAATTCTAAGGTTTTCCCCCTCGTTTTAAGAAGCTATGGATTCTGACAATTCACAAAACTAGGGCAGGCAAATGAAAACAGAGGTTTTTCCCTTGAATAATTAGATCCTAGTATAAATACAGAGTTTGTGCTTTATAATCTGCAAAGAATTACACAGATGGGTATTATTTATCTATCATCATCTCACAGCAGTGGATAAGAATCTTCGGCAAGTAAAGGGCTAGCACCAGGGAATTAGTTGAATAGCCTCTACGGATTGAAAGCCAGAGACAGTCCTCCACACTTCCTTGTGCTGGGTGCTGCCAATTCCAGGGATTCCCAAAAGAAGTAAAACTCTCCACATCTGCAGTTTGGGTTAATCAAGTAGCCATTTCTTCATTCAGCAGATACTTACTTGACACTCCTCTGTTCCAGGCCCGGTTTGTAGGGACTGCAGACATTGCAGTAAACAAAATAGACTAAGTCTCCATTATTACCAAGCATCCACTCTGGTAATTGTATATAGAGAGAAAGCATTAAGACTTGGATATGGTTTTTCAAAAGCCAATTTCTTACTCATAGACAAAAATTAGCCATTCTATTGAAATAAATGATCCTTCTTACTTCTACAATCATCTAGTTATAGCACAATGAGACCATAAGAGCCAGCTATTAAGATGTTGCCACCTCATATGATGAAAAGTAAAGGGTGCCAAAAGACTTGGCAGAAATCCTAATTTCAGGATCATTGAGATCCTTCCACATGTTAATGAGGTCTTATCCCAGCCTCTACCTCATCTCTCAGATGATTTATTTATATACTATCTAGAGTAAGAAATTCATCACAATGCTAGACATCTGCTTATGAAGACAATTTCTTAAAATGTGAAAATTTTGATTAGCCATCTATTAATTGTATGATTATTTTAATGAAATTAGTTTTAAATATTTTCTCTTCTTCATGGAAAATATGGCATAAGTAACTCTAAATATTTTCTATACTTCATGGGGAATGCTATAAGTAATTGTTTAAGATTAAATTTGTTTTTTTATTACAGCTGCTTTATACTTGTTGATATTTAAATGATTTTCTGACATAAAAGCTGCTTCATAAAAAGTACAATTAATGTTGAATGTTTACATTTTCCTTAGTTTGTTATAAAAAAAATTCACCTAGGCCATGAAAACATGAACTTCATAGGAACCATTTACAATGGAGGTTAAAGGTGAATTGATGGGGAATTAATTGAATTATGATTGTATGAAAACATAGAAAAGCATTTAATTATTTCCTGTTACAAAAATAAAAGACACAGTATTATTGAGATATAAAAAACACAGGGCTGAAATTTATTTTTAATTCTGCTCAGTATATTTTCCTCTAGAGCTTAACACAGGAATATATAAGCATTCCAGTACTTCTATCATAGTTTGAAGTTTTATAATGGCATCAGTCAAAAATGCTAAAAGAAAAATGGTAATATCCTTAGATCAAATAATTTTACACATTCTGGAAAACCAATAAAGTAATTTACTAAGCATGTGAAAGAAGCGCTTTACTTTTTTCCTTATAGGAGAAGCTATTTGGTTTTATCCTAATTTAATTACTATGTTACCTAAGGGCAGAAGAGAAGTTCTGAAAAGTAAAAGGAAATGAAAAGGCAACAGAGCAATGGGGTGGTATAGTCCTCTAAATCCCCAGAAGATAAACAAAACCAGTTAATTGTGGCAGAAGTTTCGTTTACAATTTGAAATAAAGAAAAGGGCAAAAATTTAAATGGCACGAGTTACCAAAACTAATAAAATTGTAAAAACGTAATCCTTTTTATGGTCTTTTAGGCCAAAAAATTCAATGAAATCTAAGAAATGCTATCGTATGATTTGTTTTCCTCAGTTATACCAGAATTCATTCATCTTTATACTATCTGCACCAAACTATATAAATCAGTTATGATGCATGGCTTTAAAATGACTAGTTGCACTACTACAACAATCATAATTTTTAAACACCTATTTGCTCATATATTTTGAATAAGTTTCTATAGACTCAAAACTTTTGTTTCAGATGGACTTAAGTTTTAGCCATCCAGCAGGAGGACTTCTGAGTAATCAATATTTTTGAGAGAATAGAAATTACATTAGTGCATATCACTCTTGGCGCTGTGACATCATAAAGAAGATGTGTTTTACAAATAAACACGAAAGCATGTATGTTCATATATATATATATATATATATATATATATATATATATATATGTGTGTGTGTGTGTCTGCATATACATATCTCCTACTTAAAAATATTAGTTTATATCATATTAGTTTCAAAACAATAATGATGATTTTCCAACTGCCGAATTCAATGACTTTTTTATTTTTATTTATTTATTTTTTTTTGCTTTGATGTTTTCTTGTGTATAGGGTAATTACAAGGTACCATTTTTTATTTATTTTTTATTATTGGTGCATTGTAATCATAAATCTTTGTTAGGTACAAGCTGGTAAAGGCATACATGCACACATCTCTCACTTAACCCTTCCCAAATTCCCGCACACTCCCTTCCCCTCCCTGCTTCTCAAATTCAGTTTAGTAATTGACTTTAATATGATTGTGAAAGTACACCCTGTGCAATAGGGTGTTTCCCTTCCCCCACCCCCATCACCTTCATTTAAGTCACCTTCTTTGCTCATTTAAGGTTTCTCCTTCTTCATCTAGAGTCTCTCTTATGATCCACTTTCTCCCTAGCTTCTGCATATTAGGGAGAGCATATGATTTTTAACTTTTTGTGACTGACTAATCTCACTTAACCTAATATTTTCCCAGTTCAATTCATTTCCCTGCAAATGATATGATTTTGTTCTTCTTTAAGTAAAATTCCATTGTGTACATATTCCACAGTTTTGTAATCCATTTATCTGTTGATGGACATCTTGGCTGCTTCCATAGCTTGGCAATTGTATTGCACAGCTATAAACGTAAATACAAATGCATTGGTCTGAAAGTTTGGTTTCCATTCTTTTGAGTAGATACCCAGAAGAGGTATTGCTGGATCATGTAGTAGGTTCATTCTCATTCATCTGAGTATCCTCCATACTGTTTTCCAAAGTGATTGCACTAATCTACAATCTCACCAACAATGTATTAGGGTTCCCATTTCTCCACACCCTCACCAGCATTTGTTGTTGTTTGTGTTTTTGATGATTGCCATTCTAATTGGGTTTAGGTGAAATCTCAAGGTAGTTATGATTTGCATCTCTCTAATTGCTAATGATGTTGAACATACATTTATTTGCCATTTGTATTTCTTCTTTTGTGAAGTGTCTATTTAGGCCATTTGCCCACTTTTTGATTGGGTTATCTGTTTTCTTAGCTGTGAGTTTCTTGAGTTCTCTGTATATTCTAAATATTAGTCCTCTATCGGAGGAGTAGTTGGCAAAATTTTTCTCCCATTCTTTGAGCTTTCTGTTGAGGTTCTTGATAGTTTTCTTTGCTGCACAGAAGCTCTTCAGTTTAATACAATCCCATGTAGATCTTCCTTTGAGTTGCTTGTGCCTTTGGGGTCTTGTTGAGAAAGTTTTTACCTGTGTCTATGTGTTGAAGTGTTGGTCCTATGCCCTCTTCAAGTAGTTGCAAGGTCTGTGGCCTGACTTCCAGGTCTTTGATCCATCTTGAATTGACTGTTATGCAGGGTGAGAAAGTAGAGTTTATTTCCATTTTTCTGCATGTGGATAACCAGTTTTGCCAATATCATTTGTTAAAGAGGCTATCTTTTTCCCACTGTATGTTTGTGGTTCCTTTGTCAAAAATCAATTGACTGTAAGTGTGTGGGTTTGTTTCTGAATCTTCTATTCTGCTCCGTTGGTCTATGTGTCTATTTTTGTACCAATACCATGCTGTTTTATTACTGTGGCTTTGTAGTAGATTTTTAAGTCAGGTATTGTGATGCCTCCTGCATGGTTCTTGTTGCTAAGAACTACTTTGGCTATTCTGGGCTTTTTGTTGTTCCAAATGAATTTAAGGACTGATTTTTCTATGTCTGTGAGGAATGACCTTGATAACTTAATGGGTATTGCATTGAATCTGTAGATCACTTTTGAGAGAATGGCCATTTTGATGATATTTATTCTGCCTATCGAAGAGCATGGAAGATCTTTCCATCTTCTAAGATCTTCTTCAATTTATATTTTCAACTTTTTATAGTTTTCCTTATAGAGGTCTTTTACTTCCTTGTTTAGGTTTATTTCTAAGTATTTTATTTTTCGGGGTGGTATTGTGAGTGGAATTGTTTTCTGGATTTCTTTTTCAGCAGATTTATGGTTGGCATACAGGAAAGCTTCTGACATTTTAAGATTTATTTTGTATCCAGATACTTTGCTGAATTTGTTCATCAGTTCTATAAGCTTTTTGGTTGACTTTGTTTGAGTCTTCTAAGTATAGTATCATGCCATCTGCAAAAAGGGATAGTTTTAGTTCTTCTTTTCTTATTTTTACACCTTTGATTTCCTTCTTTTGTCTTACTGCTCTGGCTAGAGTCTCAAGTACTATATTGAACAGAAGTGGTGATAATGGACATTCTTGTCTTATTCCTGTTTTTGTGGGAACTTTCAGAGTTTTTCCCCATTTAATAAGATGCTGGCTATGGGCCTATTATATATTGTCTTTATGGTGTTGAGATATGTTCCTTCTATTCCGATTCTCTGCAATGCTTTTAGCATGAACGGGTGTTGGATTTTATCAAATGCTTTTTCAGTGTCTATTGAAATGATCATGTGATTTTTGTCTTTAATTCTGTTTATGTGGTGAATTACATAGATTGTGTTCTGTATGTTGAACCATCCTTGCATCCCTGGGATAAATCCAACTTGGTCATGGTGTATAACTTTCTTGATGTGGTTTTGAATACGCATTGCTAGTATTTTGTTTAGCAGTTTTGTGTCTAAATTCATCAGCGATATAGGCCTATAGTTTTCTTTTCTTGTACTGTCTTTATTTGGCTTTGGTATTAATGTGATGTTGGCTTCATAGAATGTGTTTGTGAGAGTAATGTTTCTTTCTATTTCATGGAATGGATTGAGGAGTATTAGAATTAGCTCTTCTATGAAGGTTTTATAAAACTCACTTGGAAAACCATCTGCCCTGGGCTTTTATTTGATGGTAAACTCTTTATTGTTGCTTCTTTCTTTGATTGTTATTGGTTGGTTTAAGTTTTCTATATCTTCTTGACTCAATTTAGGAAGGTAGTATATGTCTAGAAATTTGTCAATTTCTCCTAGATTTTCCAATTTGTTGGAGTATAGTTTTTCAAAGTAGTTTCTGTAGTTTCTTTTCATCTCTTATTTTGGTAATTTGAGTTGATTCTCTCTTTTGGTGAGGTTGGCTAGTGATTTATCTATCTTGTTTATTTTTTCAAGAAACTAGCTTTCGGTTTTGTTGATTTTCTTTATTTTTTTAATTCTCTACTTCATTAATTTCTGCTCTGATTTTCATAATTTCCTGTCTTCTACTGGCTTTGGGGTTAGACCATTCTTGTCTTTCAAAGGCTTTGAGCTGTGTCATTAGGTTATTTATTTTGTGGTTTTCTGTTCTTCTTATGTGGGCACTCAGGGCTACAAATTTGCCTTCAAGGTGTCCCAGAGGTTTTGGTATGTTGTGTCTCTGTTTTCATTGGTTTCTAGGAAATTTTTGATTTCTCCTCTTACTTCTTCTATGACCCATTCCTTGTTCAGCAGTGTGGTGTTCAGTCTCCATGGTTACTTTGGGTCTTCTTATAGTTGATTTCTAGTTCCATTCCATTGTGGTCTGAAAAGATGCAGAGATTTATGTTACATTTTTTAAATTTTCCAGTGATCGCTCTGTGGCCAAGAATGTGGTCTATTTTGGAGAAGGTTCCATGGGCAGCTGAGAAAAATGTGAATTCAGCTGTAGTTGAGTGAAGTATTCTCTATGTGTCTAATAGATCCATTCCATTTATGGTATTCTTTAGGTCTGAAGCATCTTTACTGACCTTTTGTCTAGAAGATTGGTCTAGTGATATGAGAAGAGTATTGAAGTCTTCTAGTATTACTGTATTGAGATCTATTTGTGACTTTATATCATGAAGAGTTTATTTTATGAAAGTGGCTGCACCTATGTTTGGGGCATAAATGTTGACCATTTTTATTTCCTCTTGCTGAACTGTTACTTTTACTAGTAAAAAAAAAAAAAAATGACCTGCTTTGTCTCTTCTGATGAGCTTTGGCTTCAAATCTAATTTATTTGATATCATAGTTGCTACTCCTGCTTGTCTCTACATTAGTCAATTTGATTATTATGTGGCATGGTGAACCTTTTCTTTGATCTTGTCTAGAAAGGGTTCTTTATGCTTCTTGTACTTGTGTGTCAACTTCTCTTTCTATGTTTGGAAAATTCTGTGATATTATTTCTTTGAAAACATGGTTAATTCTATTAGTTTCAACTTCTAATCCCTCTTCTATGCCTATTATTCTTAGGTTAGATATTTTTAAATTGGCCCAGATCTCGTCGATGCCCAATTCATGCTGTCAAATTTTTTTTCTAAGTTATGTACTATGGATTAATTTTTGGAATGGTCATCTTCTAAGAGTAATATTCTATTTTCCATGTGGTCTAATCTACTGTTTATAGTTTTTATTTATGCCTTCACTTCAATTATTGCATCTTTCATGTCCTTTACTTCCTTCAAGGTTTCTCTTTGATTCCTGTTCAGGGTGTTAGATTCTTTATTTATTTGTTCCTTTATTTCTTTCCAGCTATCCCTGCACTCCTTTCAGAAATCTTGTATCATTTCTACTATTAAAGATCTGAATTGTTCTTCTGGTATTCTCTGCCATTCTGTGTTGGTGAGTTCTGTTATTGTAGGATTGTGGTAGTTCATTGTTTCTTTGCTATTTTTTCTTCCCATGATTTCCCTGTTCTTATGTTTATATCTTTGCTATTTTTGCAAGCTTTCTCTCAACTTATAGGTTTCTTATTTCTATTTTCTCTCTGTGAATAGTATCTTGTACTGAGTTGCAATTACTCTAGGGCTTCTTCTGCCCACTATAATGGCACCGTTGGTAGGTTTCAGGTGTTGACTTCTAGGATCTGTTGGTTGTTTCTGTTATGGGGATTTGTCTCAGAGGCGTGAGTAGAACAGCTTGTGGCCTCTGCATTTTTAGGCCTCGATGTGGGATGTGTTGAGCTATTCCTTCTATCAGCTGAGGTGAGTTTATCCTTGGTGTCTGGAAGTTCTTTCTGATAGTTCACCTCTCTGGTCTAATCTCTTGATGAGCAAACTCTTAAGAATATTTTCTCCTAAATAATAGTATTATTCATTTTTGTAAGACATTTTTTATACAGTTGAGTAAGTACTTCAAGTTTGGAAAGGCCCGCTTATCTATATGTTTATAAAGTTAAGGACAATATTTGTGAAGGTCTAAAGATCAGGTCTTGAAGGAAAGCCCACAGAATCACTTTGTGTCCCTGGCTCAGGTATATTCATCACTGCACAATCAAATGCCCGTAGCCCATGGCCAGACTTGGCTCGAGTGCTGTAAGGTTAAGTGCTGTAAGGTTGGAGCAAGGACACAGCAGGCTTCCTAAGTACTTCACTCAAAGCTGCCAAAGGATTAGGCAAATATTCCTGTGCCAAGTTCACTTAACAGGAACATGGCAAGTTGTGGACACTAATTGGTCTCACAAGTATTTTGGGTGATATAAAAATACAACTGCAGGAAAGGCAATTTCCCTTTAGAATGTGACCTGCTCCTGTATTCCCCAGATTTGAATGCATGGAAGTATTTATTATTTACGTGGAATTTTAAAATGCATACTACTCTCATATTCATGCTACAAGGTGTCTACACCTGCTGGGACTAATATTAAACATAGAGTAATGGCATCGGTTTATACCCCCATTTCCTTACCCATATCGAAAATGTATGGTTTTACATGTCCCACTGCCTGGACAATGATTTGTTTTAATCTCAATGTCTCTTTCTATATATGTTATGTACATATGTATGTATGCATGCATGCATGCATGGGAATGTATGCATATATACATGTATACCAAAGGGGCTTAATTTCCATTTTTGTTCTATGTATTACTCCTGAATTGGTTATACATGTAGTCAAAACTGTAAGACTTATGTCCCCCAAACTCAGAAAAAAATACATAATTTGAATGTGACATCATAGTTCACAGAAGCACACAGACCTCACTACCTAGGGTCTACAGACATCAAGCCACAGTTCTGAGAAACAAGCTAGAGGGTAAAAAGAAGAGAGGCAAAGAGAAATGAGAATCCAAGAGGGAGAAGAGAAATTAAAATAAGGATTGATACACGGAATTGCATTAAACTGGAGCTTCTGTGCAGCAAAGGACAATATCAAGAACCTTAAGAAAAAGCCAACCGAATAGGAGATCTTTGCCAGCTACCTCTCTGATAGATACTAATATCTAAACTATACAAAGAACTCAAGAAACCCATTGCCAAAAGAAAAAAATAATAACCCAACCAAAAAATGGACAAGTGAACTAAATAGACACTTCACAAAAGAAATACAAATGGTCATTAAATATATGAAAAATGTCCAACATCATTAGCAATCAAAGAGATGCAAATCAAAACAACTCTGAGATTTCACCTAACCCTAATTAGAATGGCAATAATTAAAAATACAAACAATATAGCCGGGTGTGGTGGCGCATGCTTGTAATCCCAGCATTCGGGAGGCTGAGACCAGAGGATCCAGGTTCGCGGCCAGCCTCAGCTACCTAGTGAGGCACTCCGCAACTTAGTGAGACTCGGTTTCAAAATAAAGAATAAAAAATAGGGCTGGGGGTATAGCTCGGAGGTAGAATGCCCCTGAGTTCAAACCCCAGTACCGCAAAAAAAAAAAAAAAAAATACAAACAATAATAAATGCTGGTGAGGATGTGGAGAAGTGGGAACTCTACATTGTTGATGGGATTGCAAATTAGTGCAGACACTTTGGAAAACAGTGTGGAATGTCCTGAAAGAATGGAAATGAACCTACCATAGAACCTAGCTATATCACTCCTGTGTATCTACCCAAACAAATTGAAACAAGACTACCATAGTAATGCATGCATATCTATGTTTATGGCAGCACAATTCATAATTGCCAAACAATGAAACCAGATTAGGTGTCCACCAACAGATGACTGGATTACAACTTTATGAGATATACACACTGGGAATTCTACTCAGTCATAAAGAACAAAATTATGTCATTTGAAGGGAAATGGATGGAACTGGAAAATATTTTGCTAAGTGAGATTAGTCAGTCTCAAAAAGTGAAAGTTAGATGTCTTCCCTCATATGTGTAAGCTAGGGAGAAACTGTGACACAGGAGGGACTCCAGACAAAGGAGGAGAAATTTTAGTGGAGTGAGGGAAGGGGCATATGGGAGGGAGGCGGGTGGGGGAAGGGAGACTCAATGAAGGAAACACTGCAATGCACATGATGTACATACACAAATTTATCAATGCCAATAACAGTGTCATGCATAGGAAAGTGAGGAGGGAGAGGGAATGGGGAGGGGACTAGAGAAGGGCTCATCGAGTACTATATGTGCGTATGCCTCTGTCACTCTGAATTTCATTATGATGTATGATTACAATGCACTAATAAATTTTTAAAAAGGAGGAAGAGAGGGAACATATTCTCCAGTTCCCCCAACCTCTAAATATCTTTTCTGGTCATTATAATAACTAACTGATAATAAAAGTAGCCAAATGATCATGCTAACTGTATAACTAGCCATCACTTAGCATGTACTCTTCTCCAGACACTGTACTAAGCTCTTACAAATACTAACACACCCATCCATGGAACAAGCTTGTGACAAGTTATAATATGCCCCATCTTGTCTACCTGAATCTTTTTTTCTGATACCTCATGAGTCTCAGCTAATCTAAAGAAATGCCTTATTTTCTTTTCATTATTTCTCAGGAAAATATTTCAACAATCCCCTTCCCCACCCCTACACTTTCTGGGGCCATTAAAAAGATGTCTTATAGGTGGCTAATCTGTGTCCCTTTAACGCTTTTCGTGAAAGAAACATTTGGGAAGCAAGTGACCTCTTAGAACTTGCCTGTGGACTAAGGACTGTGAGCTTGGATATTGAGTCTCACCCACAAAATGGGAAGTCAGCTCCCTACTTGGGGTCTAGAAGGAATGAAGGAGGATTCTTACAGCAGCTAAATAAATCAAGTGCCCCAATCCTATGTACACAGCAGCTTTCATGGAGTTTAGCGTGGCAAGCTTTGGAATATGAAAATAACAAAGAGAGAGAAATATTTGGTCTGAATTTATTCTCCGAATGGGGAAATAAAAGAAAATTTTGATCTGAATATCAAAAAGGAATAGTCTGTAAATTATGATAGTACTGACTTAAGCATTGGCCTATTGGCTTTAAGATTTGACAGGTGATCTAATGTTGGCCAGTAGCAAAGCCATATGGAGAACAATAAGTTACATATGTCAAAATTGCATGTATTCCATAATTAGTTTAATTTGTGTCAGAACTGAAACTGATTACAATATTTAGCCAGCTAGTACCATGTTGTAGAAATAGTAATTTAATGTTAAGCGTCAATATGCCCTGTAGATTTACCTTCATGTGACCATTAACACCACATCTCAGTTTTCAAACTTTCTTTGTTAACTATGAGTTAGACTTTGAGACCTTTCAGCACAAGTAATCGTTATGAATTGCAAGTGCTGATAGAACGGGTCATTGATCTCTCGTTATCCAGAGCAGCCTTACTACAGAATAGCAGAGCTTTTTTTTTTTAAAAAAACCAAAATGACTGTTTTCACATTGTATAAGAGGCCAGTGAAAATCTATATTATATTGCATTAATATTATTAATGTTAGCTACAAGGTTTTCTTTTTCTTTAATATGTAATTAAGAAACTTTTATTTAAATTCAGCTAAGTGAGATTAGGCAGTCTCAGAAAGTGAAGGGTTGTATGTTTTCTCTCATAGGTGGTATCTAGAGAAAAATTGGGATGCAAAAAGAACTTCAGATAAAGGAGGAGAAATTTCAGTAAAATAGTGGAAGAGGATTGAGGAAAGGAGGTGGAATTATTAAAAATAATTCTACATACATATATGAAATTATCATATACCAATCAACATGTAGCAGGAGGAGGAGGGAGTGACACAGGGATCCCGAGGGAAGCACTTCAAGTGCTGTGTGCATGTATGTTTCTATTACTCTGAACCTCATTAAGATGTATAATTACAATATGAAAATAAAAATGTATTTAAAAAACAAATCAACACATTACTCTGAATTACGTTTTCTCCATTTTAAAGATATTTTCAAGGACTTGCATTTTTAATTTCACCAAATTCAAAAATCTCTTCATTGAGGTAGCATGAATCAAATGATATGTTAATAAAAATCTTATGGCAAAATTCCTAATCTACAAAAATTTTCTAAGGTGGATAGTAATCTTGGAGACCTATAAACTAAAATGTATGTAATCAAACAAAATATTAAGGGAATGGTAGATAATTATATTCTAAGTATTTTTCAAAGCATATTACATATAATAAATTATATAATCCTTACAATACCACAAGAAGTTGGTATTGCTATCATTTTCCCTTTTATGTGTTAGATTTCTGTCACTGTGACAAAATACCTGAGATCCTCAATTTAAAAAGAGGAAAAGTTTGTTTTGGTTCACGGTTTCAAAGGTTTTAGTCCATGGTCCCTTGGTTTCATTGCTTTTGATCCTGTATCAAGGCAGTGCACCTTGATGGGAGTGCATGGTGGAAGTAGCTTCTCTCTTCCTGGTGGAAGCTGAGAGAGAAAGGGGGCAGGGTCCTGATGATCCCCTTCAAGGGAAACTTCCTAATTCCTCCCCACCTCTTAAACTTATCACTTCCCAAAAGTGTCACAAACTGGGGGCCAAACCTTTAACACAAAGCCCTTTAGGGGCCATTCAAGATTCAAACTACAGCATTACAGATGAAAAAAATCAAGGCAAACAATAATAACAAGTGGAAGATTCAAGTCTATGAATCTTTAACTACTCCCATGACTTTTGGTCCATAAAAGCATGCAATGCAGCTGACTTGCAGCTAAGAATATGAAGCTGCAAGAAAATACTAGATTAACTCAGAATGAGTTCCACGTTCTAATTAATCTAAGATGATGTTTAAAAAGACAGGACTCAGGATGTGACCAGCTGTATAAATGCTTAGATACTTGGACAATAGAAACATCTTAAGTAAAGGGAGCTCTTCCCTGGGAAAACCAGTGAAAGGTAAGTAGGAAAAATGGGTAAAATGTAACTGTGAGCATCTGACAGAAGTGAAGCACTCAGTTGTAGGTCTTCAAAATACGGATTGAGGATCTTGGGGGTTTCTCCAGGTACAATGTGAAGTAGGGTCCTGAAAGTAAAGAGTAGTAGTAACAATAGTCAAATGAAATATGGAGCTGGAACATTTAACAGAATGCTGACAAATTAAAGATAGTAATCCTTTACTTGATTTCCTTTTTCTGAGACAGCTGGTACAAGAATTAGGGCTATACATTGGGTTAGAAAAAGGAAGCACTGGAGTGCCTAGACTTTATTTAGCAAAATATTTATATATACACAACTGCTGATTTACACAATTGCTTCTTTGTAAGTGCCAACAAGTTTTGGATTTTGAAAAACATAAAAACCCAGTGATTACTAATCATCTATAATAATGGTTTGCAAACTAACTTGCATCAGAATCACATGGATGACTTGTTAAAACACAGCTTGGTAGGTGTTATGCCCAATTTCTTTATATATATTTATATCTATAATATTTTAACACTTTTATTAGTACATTGCAATTATACATCACAGTGAAGTTTGGTGTGATACAAACATACATAAACACAGCTCTTGATGTATTTTCTCCTACATCCCACTCCACTCACCGCTACTTGCTCCCCATACATACTAGTGAAATTGATGATAATGCTTTTGTACATTGTCATAGTATTATTTGAACTGTTTTCATCCCCAATCCTCCCCAACTCCCCCCCTCAATTCCCTTCCACTACTCTACTGATCTTTCTCCACATTATTTAAAGTCCTTTATATTTCCTAGTTTTCCTCTAGCTTCCATATATGAAAGAAAACATACAACCCTTAACTTTCTAAGATTGGCTGATCTCAGCATAATATTCTCTAGTTCCATCCATTTCCCTACAAATGACATAATTTTTTTTTCTTTATGCCTGAGTAAAATCCCATTATATGTATGCACCACATTTTCTTTATCCATTCATCTGTTGACAGACACCTGGGTTGGTTCCATAATTTTACTATTGTCAATTTACAGCTATAAACATGGGTATACATGTATCGCCATAATACTCTAACTTTGTTTTAGAAAAATACAAGAGTGGTATGGCTGAGTCACATGGTGGTTCCATTCCTCCATATTGACTGCCATAGTGTCTGCACTAATTTACAATATTAACAGTGGTATATGAGTTCCTATTTTGCCACATCCTTGCCAGCATTTGTTGTTTGTATTCTTGATGACTGTCATTCTAATTGGAGTTAGATGAAATCTCAACATAGTTTTGATTTGCGTTTCCCTAATTTCTAATGATGTGGAACACTTCCTAATATATTTATTAGCTGATTGTATTTCTTCTTTTCAGAAGTATCTATTCAGCTCAGTTGCCCATTTTTATTGGGTTATTTGATTTCTTAGTGTTAAGTGTTTTTTTGTTTGTTTATTTTTAGTTTTTTATATACTCTAAATACTAGTCCTTTATCAGAGGAGTAGCTGTCAAAGATTTTCTCCCATTCTATAGGTTATCTCTTTAGCTTCTTGTTTCTTTTGCTGCATGGAAGCTTTTTAATTTGAAAGAAAAGAAAACAGAAACATTGCAGATAATCCGAACATCTGAGAGGCAGCAGTAGCAGTAATGGAGATTCTTAGTGTGTATTTAGTGACCACAGTTGATATCCTAACACAGCTGGACAGCTATGCATGATGGACTGAGGCTGAGGAAACCTTCACTTCTGGGCTACAGCTGCTGCTTACGCTACAAGATGAGCAGGCATCGATTCCTTTGTCCAGCGTGATGGCAATGGCATTCGGGTGGGCCATGCAGTGCTGGCCATCCATTGCATGGATGTGAACTCCAAGCACACAGCCTACAGAAAAAAGGTACTGGGGTAACTGGGTAACCCTGCTAATTACTCAGCATCCATTCCATTCTTCTGGCCAAAATCACCTCCAGTGAGAACCTGGCCAACATGTGCTACCTGTCTTTGCCACCAGAACCCACTGTCTCCTTTTGAGGTTGGAAGCTCAGGCATGGAGATGCTACAGACGTGTTCAGGCTGCCCGGCTTCCAGACACTGACAGGATGGGCAAAAAGTCCTTGATTTACTCAAACTTGCTCTCAAGAATTCAATGTACTGCCCAGAAATGTCCATCCAGTGTCAACTGTTACACCAGAACTGGAAGCTGGCCTAGAGGAAGCAGGGAAGGCTGGGACTTTTAGACCAGTCAGCAAAGTGCAGGCTATGGGTGACTCTACTAGAAAAATATGTAGTTTCTTGGGCAAATAGACTATGGGGGTGGGTGAAGAAATGAAAGAGAAAGCCTATTGACTAAAGGAGCTTAAAGCATATATTAACCAATTGCGATGTGTGGACAGCTTTTGAGGCCAATTCAAAAAACAAAGTTGGAAATGTAAATAATGCCTAGGTATTTGATGATATTGGAGTAATATCATTATTGTTAATAGATATGATGTTGCTAATATTTTAGGTATGATGTTGATATTGTGGCTGTTTTTCATAATTATCTTTAGGAATAATTGTTAAAATAATTACAGATAAGCGAATTTCTGGGATTTGTTTCAAAATAGTATGTGGATAAGAGGAGGATAATAAAACGAGAGTAGACGTGAGTTGAAAATCCTTTCAATTTCTTTGAAATGTTCCATAATAAAAAAAAAAACCTTAATATTAAACCAAAAAAATATATGGATGAATTTTGTCTTAAATATCACTTTTATTTTTTATCTTTGGTATTCACTTGATGGCACAACATTTTCCAAAGTTCAGCATGCTTCCAAACTTCACTGGCAAAAAGAATGATGGGTACAGTGACAATATAGGATATAATATGCTACTAATAAAACAGAAGAAAATAAATACCAGCCAAATGGAAAAACCGTCAGGGGAGAAAGCCACTAAAACATTGAGAGTATTCAAATAAAAATTGAAAAACTTTTTAAATGAAAAGGGACACAGAACATGTTTCTTTGGAACGGACAACCAATTTAGGAAAGCAAGAGTTGGTCGCCGTCCCTAATTTTGTCCATCTCCCATTTTATCAGTCAAGCTATTCCAAGGTATTCAGACATTCTATGGAATTTAAGCCCTTTGTCTACTCTATAACCATGCCAGGGATCAGAAAAAGAATTACAAGTTATCAGATTCATCTACAAAGAACAACATTCCAAAATACCATAGGCAGAGAGCTCTTGGGAAATCTTTCATTCTTCCAAACCCCGTATGTAACAGACTGTCCTGCTAATTAAATGAGACAGATGCTGCATCTGGCTAGAGAAGGGACACATGGCATAAACAGCCGGCAGAACTACCACAAAGTGCTCCGGTAAGCACACTACTTCCTTCTTCCTAACTGTAGTTATGGATGCTAGTATATATCTGGGTGCTACTATACTTCCGGTAAAAAAAAAAAAAAGATATTTTCTTTTTAGTTACAATGTCTACAAGAATGCACTTACTTTATATTCTAGCTTGATGGGAGGGAGAGCAAACCAGTTGTATTTACAAACTATAACATAATATAAGTAGATTTTATTAGGCCCAAGACTTACATGCTTTGCAAGAATAAAATTGGGTAATCTTTTCTTTAATGATTTTATCACCACAGAATGTATAGCCCTTTAAAGGAGAGAGAAAAATTATATTTTGCTATATCTAACAGGCAGGAAACTAAAGAAGTAGAAGAAAAAGTAAAATGTTTGATCGTATGGCAAATTAATCATTCAGCTACAAAATCATCTCTTTGTGCTATAGAAAAATATCTTTTTATTAATAATTTCTGTAATTCATACTTCTTTTATGTAATCTAAACATATAAAATAAGTTACAAGTGCCTATTTGATGCTAGGCATTGTACCAGTCGATTCTGTAGCCATTAATACTCCTATACATACTAACTGGTATTTATTGAATACTTGATATACATGACACAGAAAGTTACTGAATTAGTTCTCATTAAAACTCTCCTGTGTAAGTATTATCATTTCTATTTTACAGATAGGAAGCTGAGGCACAGAGATATTAAATAACTTGTTCAACATTACACAGGCAGTAAATGGTAGAGCCGGTACAAAAAGCAAATATGGCACATAAAATTGCATATATGATCTCAGCTCTTTGCTATTTAAAAGGGTAGGATTTAGTCTAGAAAATGAAACCAACACATAAACAATTATTGATAATGCTAACAAAGAAAGTAAAATTGAAATTAAAAAAAATTGGTAATAATTGACGATGGGTATTCCTATTAAAATAAAAGCTTTCCTTTCTCTGCAGGAAATCTCTTTAGCACATGTAGTGTGTATTGACTGCTGCTGGAGGTTGGGTGGGTGCAGAGATGAGGGAGATACATTATCTGCATGTGTACAGAGAATCCACTATCCTCTGGACGGGCTTCCAAAGATGGAGACATGCTAGCCATTGCTCACCAGAGCTTTACAGTTTAGAAGTAAAAAGCATATATATGAAACAAACTTTTCTAATTTAATTTTTAGGGGTCAGATATGTTTTATTCTTTTGCTGTCTCCTCTAGAGACTCATCACTGGAATATGAAGTACCTTGTTTTTGTTGTACTTTAGTATATTACAACCTCAAATGGCCTCTGATTTTAAAAGCTATCTCTGTGTCTACTTTCTCAGGGCTAACTACTTTTCCTTCAATGTTATACAGGAAGGGCCAAATTTAAGTCACCTAAAAACATACCTAGGTATGTCACTAACAACATGATTTACATATGATGTGAGACTATAATGCACCAATAAAAGTATATTTAAAAGACACACTTAAGACAGATTTTGTTATGATAGATAATATTTTTAAAAGTCATGCAAACTGCCGGGCGTGGTGGCACACGCTTGTAATCCCAGCATTTGGGAGGCTGAGACCGGAGGATCCGGGTTCCCAGCCAGCCTCAGCTACCTAGTGAGGCACTCCACAACTTAGTGAGACCCGGTTTCAAAATAAAGAATAAAAAATAGGGCTGGGGGTGTAGCTCGGAGGTAGAATGCCCTTGAGTTCAATCCCCAGTACCACACACACACACACACAAAAAAAAGTCGTGCAAACTATAAAAAAAATAGAGGTGCTTCATCCAAAGAAGGACTATCAAGGCTTGATGTGCTATAATAGCCCAACCACCAAACATTAGTAGACAGTATAAGAGATCCAGAATATGGGATTGACACTGGATTTTACCTGCTGAAGTTCCCCTCTTGGATCTGAATTAAGACTACAGAACACACATTCTCTCCCTCCCTCAAGCATAATAAGCACTGGCACTTTCCAAAGAGGGGGCAAAGCCTTTTGGATAGAGAACACACGGGGTCTCGGTGCAAATACCAGTCAGATCACAGTCACAATTATAACCTGAGGCTTGAAATTGGCTTCAGAGTCTGTCTCCAGCATTGGCACAGAAAGCAGCTCCAATGTGCTCTCTATACTGGACAATTTCCAAATTTTGGTTAAATTCTAAGATCAGCAAACTGAGGGAAGTCCTGTCTTCCCAACCACCAAAAACATTCTCCATATTACACCTTGGTCTTATCTGAGACAGACCAATTGAGGAAATTCTGAACCCAAAACAAATAACCTCAAAATATTTCTTAAATATCTACCATGAGCAGAGATGTCCCTCTCCTAACACTCCTGTGCTGGGCTCAAAGATTAAAAACACCCAGGGTAATGTAGATGTACTCGTCTCCCAGCATGCACTGTTCCAGATAGTCTAAACACATTCTGTGGAAAATCAGTTTATAGACACACTGCAATTAGGAAAGTCATATTCTGGCAAATACCTTAAATGCAAGCTGATATTGCTTGGCTGTACTGAAATAAAACGAATTTTTTTTACAATTGTACAAGACTATAAGACCTTGTACTACCTTGGCTACTATTAAAGAAACTACAGATAAGTCACTATGTCTTGTCTTTTTGTGCTTTCAAAGGCATAATTTATTTTGATGTTCACGCCTGCACCCAGATGTTTTCAGCGCATCTCGTGGCCATTATCTAGTATTTCATCAAAGGAACAGTGGCTAGTGTTATATTAACTCCTCCTTTTTAGTAGTTTTCCTCCTTTGACAAGGCAGTCCTGCTTTTAAATATATCTCATTTTAGCATAGAGAGTCAAATCTCATAAAAGTAAGAATATCAGACTTGATAAACCTGCTCAAAGCCTTTTACTGAAGTGGGAATTCTCTGTTTCTGAGAAATTGAAAGATTTAATGAATATATTCTTGCCATATTATGACATCTCATTTTTCCCTCTCATAAATACTTGTCAGGTTTATGATTTCCCACCCATTGGCCGGGAATGGCGCTGCACGTGCTGCGATTGTGGGTGCTCATACCAAGTTTAATTTCTCTCACAAGGAGAGTTGACAAAAGATCACAGCCACTAAGCCCTGGAATTACCCTAGATATTGCCCTCTGTGCTCTGCAAATGAAATCCTACAGAAGACCCTCTGGAAAAGAAGAACATGATGGTTAACACTCAGAAATCCATTTTGCACAGGGCAGCATCCGTACACACAGAAGTGCGGAGTGACAGGCAGAGCTGCCAGTTCCTCGATGAGAAAAGTCAGATGCTTAGCACTCCGCACACACGCACACACATGCACGTGCACATGCGCGCGCGCACAGGCAGACGCTGTCCCTTGCGGGCTCCCCCCCCCCCCCCCCCCCCGCCCCTGCAGCTCTTGGTCCCCAGCGCCCTTCTCCTACTCATCCATCTCCTTCGCTCCCTTTCTCTCATGCCCTTGATTGACTACTAGGTCAGATAAGAAATTAAGACCAGTGAAATCAGAACCAGACCGCACCTGTCCCTTCTGCAGTCAGAAGCGAACTGAAATAAAGCACTTATGAAACCGCTGTGATCATAACCTTCAAAACACTGAACTCCTCCCAGCTGTCGGCCTTCCCAACCAAAGGCTCCACAATAGAGACGCTGGCACCCACGCCCTGGGAGTCTATTTGTAACAGAATGCTGTCATTTTGAGACAGGGTGAAGTGTTACAAACTGTAAAGGTCCCTTTATAGCTACAAAGATTCTGAAAATAGATGTTGCTCTACTGATTTAGACCTGCTAATAGGAGGATCAGTTTGCTTCTATTTAAAATGATTCATTTGCTCTGAAAGAAAAATAGTAGTAAGCAGTGATAAATACTTTGAAATGTGAACAACGCTTAGGGTCTTCATTTGACACACATGGGCTTTTGTCTTTGTTTTTTCATTTGTTTTGTTTTCTATCTCTTACAACCTAACTATTGACATTTGTGAACAGCTACTGGATTATCTGCAGTAAAGTTGAGCTCTTGGCAAAAGCTTTCAGTTATTCATTACTAGCAGCAAAGGAATAAGGAAGAGAAAAATATATTTGCGCAATGTCCAATCTTATATGCCTGAGTGTATATTGCTAGCTATGCTTAGTGAGGAAAACTTCAGCGAAAATTTTCACTACTTCAGCAAATAATAAAGACTTCCATTTTTTTTTCTTTTTCTTTTTCTTTGTTGTACTGGGGATTGAACTTGGGGTAGTCTACCTCCGAGCTACACCCCCAGTCTATATTTTATTCTTTATTTTGAAACAGGGTCTCACTAAGTTGCGGAGAGCCTAAGTAGCTGAGGCCGGCCTCGAACCCAGATCCTCCAGTCTCAGCCTCCCAAGTACTGAGATTACAAGCATGTGCCACCATGCCCGGCAAAGACTTCCATCTTTAAGCAACTCTTTCTACTCAGTCCAGATTATAAGGCAACAAACTACTAATTTGTACAAAGAAAGATCTCTGAGAACATCAAGCCTAGGATTTTAAAGATATGAAAGGATTTATAACTGCATTATTTCATTAATATAAATGTTATTATTCTTAACAACATACTTTATTTCCAAGCAACCACTATCAACATTTAATAGAATTCACCTGGGATAAAGTGTAATTAGATGCAAGGAACCCCTGCAAATAATAGACATTTCTGTATTCATCATGCCTGTCTGCATTTAGCTAAAAAATATTCTATGCTGTCACACTGCCGTAACAATTGCATGTGGAAATTGAGCATTTGTTAAAATCATACAATAGAATCAAGGTAAAAATGGTCAAAAGCTATTTTAGCCAGATGTTAAATCCTATTACATTTGATGTGATCTAACAAATATACAAATACATAAGACTGGAGCCAAGAACTAGGAAAAGTTTGTAAATATTTATACACAAAATATACTCTGTGTTTGTATACATATTACCTCTAATCTCCTTCTTCTAATGATTTATTTTATACTGTCTCAATAGACACAATTTTTCAACTGTGCTATTTTTCTTTTGAAATTGTAGATTGTTTACACTAGTGCTTCAAAGATATTTATGTAATTAGGGTTCTATTTCTACATTGGTTTTAAATCCAAGTTCTTTTTTGTTTTGGAATGTCATGTGCCCACAAATAAGCAATAAGCCTAACAGTGCATGCTGGGGGTCGAGCTTCCCACACAGGATGGGGACTAGGGTGGGTGTGCCGCTGAGGGTAAAGCCATTCCAACCAAGCTCATGGTTGGGGATTGTGCCTGGCTTTAAATTCTGGCTCCTTCACCTCCCAGCTTACTGACTCACCTACCAACCTTTCTTCTTCAATTTACTCACCTTGAAATGAAGAGAATAATGGCACCTGTTTCATATACTTGTGAAAATAAAGAAGTTAATAGTAATGTGGCTAGAATAGTACTTGGCACACAGTAAATGCTATATAAATGTCCTCTTAATTTAAAATAAAGTGAACATTCTCAACTATTATTGCATATATTTCAGCATGGTCATTCAGAAGTGTATCTAATAAGATAGCTTCAAGAATATATCGGTGTGGAACATTTATTTTCTATTTCTCCTCATTTGATGGAACAGTAACAACAATAATTATTTTAAATAACACCCCCAGCAACACATACTGAGTGTTTACAGTGGCCAGGCACAATCTCAGCATTGTCTCAATCATCTTTCCCATGACTTTGTGAGGGATTGCCATTATTCCCAATTTAGAGATGAAGAAATGGAAATTTAGGAGAAGTTACATCGTTTGTGTAGGTCCTATAATTTGTAACAAACAAACCAAGACATGAAACAAAACCAACCCGACTCCAAGATCAGCATCCAGAACAGCTGAGCTCTTCAGCCTACTTCAGTATAAGTTTATCAGCACCTTCATCTTTCTTGGGTTATCGTTTGCTTGTACTTTGATGACTCAACTAGCTATCTCAAACCCTTCTTGTGTGTAGTCATGTCTTATCATGGTTAAATCACTTCACTGAAAAAGAAAAGACTTGGAGATATGCCCCTGGAGATGAATTCTAGGCTTTTAGCCACACTTGAGTTTATTTCAAGCTGGGATGGAAAGAATGCAAGACTAAGGATCAAACAACCAGGATCGCAGCCTGGATTGTACCGCTAACCCCGTGGGATGAGACCAGGAGTGAGTAAGTCAGGCTGTGAAGATTCATTGTGACCCAGCCTGCTCAGCACTTGGCTAGAATGGACAAAATAAATTCAAGTGGAAAATAAGATTTTTCTTAAAGCAAAACACTTCCTTGCACCTAAAAATATGTAACTAAGATTATTGTTTGGTTTCTCCATGTATTAAGATCATTCTAAAAGTGATTTTTTTTATCACAAGCCTAAATCTGATACCCTTTGCAATGCACACACACACACAAAATCCATAGCACTTGGCCTCTCATAGCTTAAGAGAATGCTGGTTAACATCTAAAACATATTATTGAAGGAATATCTTCTTCTAGTCTGTTTTCCAAGAAAGAAGAAATGTCTGTCTGACATTTCCTACTGAACATTACAGCAAGTTGAGTGGCATTCAACCAAGTTAAATTGACCAAAGTAATATGTCTATCTGGATGTGTGTGTGTGTGTGTGTGTGTGTGTGTGTGTGTGTGTGTGTGTACTGCTTTCTCCACATTCCAAACCGTTTTCACTTCAACTTGCTCAAGCACTTCTCTGATGAAAAGAAGCCAAATGCAGCAGGTAAAAAAGAACCTGGGAAAACTAATAAATGGTGACTAGACTCCCAGGTTCTACTTCTTTTAAGAGTCACAGAACCATCAGAACGTTCAATTAAAAGTCCAAATGGGAGTCTCAGGGGATAGGTCAGGAAAGGAGAAAATTCCAGAAGACATGAGAAATTCCAGCGCTCCTCTCCTTTATTAGCACCAGTGAGAGTGGAGCAAATTTCTAGAACCTGGAAAGAAAGGAAACCACTGGGAGCTGGGCAGCTGGGGCATGTCCAGGGATGTCCGGCATGCTGTTCAGCTCTCTGAAGATTGCCATGACCAATTGTGCCCTTCGTTTCAAAATATCTTTAGTAAATACTTAAATCATGTCTTTATATTTAAAAAATAGATGAAGTCAGTCGCAGTGGTGCACTTCTGTAATCCAGTACTTGGGAAGGATCATAGGTTCAAGGCCAGCCTCAGCAACTTAGCCAAAACCTGCTTAAAATTTTTAAAAAGAGTTTTGGGTGTTTGCAGAATTCCCTGGGGTCAATACCCAGCACCAAAAAACTAAAAATTAAAAAAGCAGATGACAAAGAGAATTTACAGAGAGTTTTGCAAGAATAAGGGGCAGCTCAGAAAAGATAGTCAGCCATTGAAACTGTGAAGTTCAACAAAATTATCTGCGTATGTTAATTAACAGCTGACTTTTGTGGGTAGCAGGAAAAAGGCTGGAAGATCATATTTGACTTTCTGAATTAAATATTTTACATTTTAGAGGCAAAGTTTTTTTGTTTGTTCATTGTTTTGGGTTTATTTGGGGGGAGGGGGAGTTGTTTTTGGTACTGGGGATTGATCCTGGAGCAAACTCCAAGCTATGCCCTTAGTCCCTTTTTATTTTTTATTTTGAAACAGGATCTTGCTAAGTTTCTGAGAGTCTCATTAAGTTGCTGAGGCTGGCCTCAAACCTGTGATCTTCATGTCTCAGTCTCCCAAGTACCAGGATTACAGGCATGTGAAACCATGGCCAGTAGTTTGTGAGGACTGGCATTTATGGTGCTAGGTCCCCAAGATTTATTAAAGGAATATTTAGCTCACAATCAAATGCACATTGGCATTCAACAACAATCACATACTGATAAATTGCTTTCTAGATTTTGAAACTCTTTCAAGAAACATTCTGATTATTTTGAGGATTGGAGAGCTACATAATTCTTGGTTTTTGGTAAAACCATGACTCTAAAATAGATGTTTTTCTTTTCTCCCAAAACAAATAATTAGCAGAACTTACTACAGAATACATTTGAATGCAAGGCAGCTACTCTGAAAAATTATGTTAAACACACTGTAATCTGTATTTATACCATTTTCCATTGGTAATTTTATTATAAGTAATGCAATTTAGGTAAAACAAAAATATAAATTGCAATGCTTAGAACAAGAAACTTTGACTTCATTTACTTCATGAAATTTTAGAAATGTTGAAATGAAAAAAATGATCTATAATGTCTCTTAGTTCACATTAAATATGTACTGATATAACTACTATAATATAAACCCCATAGTGGTCAGATCTTATTTCATTTATATGTATGAATACACGTAAGTATGTATCTTTATATTAGAAAAAGTGCATTCACTTTTTCTTGCTGAAATGCCAATTGTCTATAGAATTTACGACCAAATAAATGTGTATTTAAACATGTAATAGGTTGTATCCTGATAAATATATTCTTTATAACAATCAATATTAGAGTCCTAAAATTGATTATATGAAAAAATGACCATTTCTCTCCTTGCAGCCTAAAGTATCTCACATCCCCTGTGAGCTGCCTCACAGGTAAGTCAATAGGAGCTGCACATGGGATCTGAGAGAAGAATTTTGCCCTGTAAGTGTAATCCATTTATTGGTTTATGGACCAAAGAATCTCTCGGGAGTGTTACAAACTCATATGCTTTCCTTGAGTGATGGGTTTTGCACTTGGATTTCTTATTTAATTGAAAGATGTGTAAAAACTTATGTATAAATAGAGTTCCCTATTGGTTACACATTTCAAGAGTATCTCAAGAGTATAAATTATCCCATCAAGGGGTTGGAATAAATTATACTCAATAATTGGAATCAATTTTCCCTAGAGTAAGCACAAAAAAATTCCCATTAACATGGATAGAGGTTGCATATAAAGCATGAGATGAAAATATAATATCACCTACAAATTAGCTTTGTATTCCTGTATAGCCAGAGGAGCGGTACAGTGAGCTAAGCCCACTCATATTGAACTATATCCTTTCTGGGGAAAGCCCCATTGCATTTTGGATATGGCACAATGTCAGCAGATCAATAGCAGAAAAGAGGACACGAAAACCCAAGTGCATAATCACTGTGTTTTTTAGCTGTCTGCCATTAAAAGACAGGAGCACTGCCTGGTTTGCACACATAGACTGAAGAGTTCTATGAAAAGTGCATCCCATTCCTTTGAAGAAAGAAAAGGCTAAGCAGGCCAGTTTGGGCATCAATAGCAATGGCGATCATATGTTGAGATGTGTGTGTGTGTGTGTGTGTGTGTGTGTGTGTGTGTGTGCGTGTGTTATGTTACCTGGAATTGAACCCAGGGATATTCTACCTCCAAGCTACAATCCCAACCTGTTTTGTTTTGAAACAGGGTCTTGCTACGTTGTTGAAAGTCTTGCTAAGTTGCTGAGGCTGTCCTCACACCTGTGATCCTCCTGTCTCAGCCTCCCACATAGTGCGATTACAGGAGTGTGCCACCATACCTGGCTATATATTGGGAACTTAATGTAACCCAGACACTGTGCTGGGCATTTTACTTACGCAGTACTGTTTACATAGGAACAGAGCAAAATGGCTTCACAAGCACATTCTGGACTCAGACTTTACAGGGTTCAACTATCGGTGATAGGATCTTCCAGCTGAATGACCAAATGCACCTTAACCTCTCTGTGACTCAGTTTCCCATTCTGTGAAGTGGTTATAATAATGTCATCACTTCATAGCATTATTGTGAAGATTAAATGTGTTAGTTTACATATAGCACTTAGAATAAAGCCCAGCATCCAGTAATTTTTTTCCCATTCACATTGATGTTATTGTTAGAATTAAAAGAAAAATTGGGCATGCTTGCATAGATCCCATGTAATCTGGAAGCATTACAAATTGAAAGTTACAGAAGCAGGGAGTGGGGTGGAATGTGGAGGGAAATACATCAAGAGTTGTGCATATGTATGTTTTCATCACATTGAACCTATGATGTATAATTGCAATGCACTAACATTTTTTTTTTTTTTTTTTTGCCATACTGGAGGTTGAATCCAAGGGCATTAAACCTCTGAGTTATACCCCCAGCCCTTTTTTTATTTTTTGTTTTGAAAATAGGGTCTCACTAGGTTACTGAGAGTCTCACTCCTTGGTGAGGCTGGCCTCCAACCTGGGATTCTCCTGTGTCAGCCTCCCAATTACTGGAATTTCAGGTGCGTGCCACCACACCCAGCAATAAAATAATTTTTAAAAAATAAAATGGAAAGTTACTGGTTTTCAGTGGCATACACAGAAAAAAAGGATCCTTTCAGCTGCCAGTTTTGAATAATGTGTAATCCAGAGTGATGTTATCTATCACAGTCACAAGCTTTAAGCTAAATCATTTTATGAATACCAAATAAATAGTCCTCTTTGTATTGAAAAAATAAATGCATTTGTGGCAAGAGTTCCAAAAGGAGTCTATTCTGCACATTGGTGACTGGAGCAAGCATAGGTCAGGTTAAAAGCTAAAAGTGAGCAGTTGAGAGATTTATGAGTACAAGGATCTTTACAGGCTTCTCCAAAATGTAGATAGGACCTAGACTAGGATTCTTGCCTGATAACAGGATAATGAAGGAGAGAACGGTGGTCATCGTGTAGCCTCTACCGCAAAATCCACCATTCCTCACCAGTCCATGGATTCCCTCCCAGCTGGAGGATTCTCCCACCTCACTGTGTCCAAGGCATGTGTGACCATCTGACTTGCTTTGGCCAATGAAATATGAGAGGTATAAAACGTCAATTTAGACAGGAGTTGTATGAGCCTGCCTGTGTTAAACCAAGCTATTTTTTTTCCCTCTTTTATGGTCCTGGGAAATGTTCTCAGCTGGCATTTCGGGAGGAAGAACATGATATTGGGACACAATCTTGTAGTGACTCATGATGAGCACATAACCTGAGCAAGCAAGGGATGCACCTTTTTTGTTGAAAGCTCC
Source organism: Graphiurus murinus (assembly GCA_004027655.1). Classification (NCBI taxonomy): domain Eukaryota; kingdom Metazoa; phylum Chordata; class Mammalia; order Rodentia; family Gliridae; genus Graphiurus; species Graphiurus murinus. Next base: position 32,191 of record PVLC010017147.1, read on the forward strand.
TGACATTGGAGGCTTGTCTGACACTTCAAAACAATCTAGCCAATCAGGTCTGAGGCCACTGTTAAGAGCAGGTCTGGAGGGAGGGAAGAGACTTACTCTGAGATGGTGAGGGTCACTTCAGGAAGTGACCAGGTCAATGTTACCAGCCTTAGAAGTGGCCAGGTCGTCATCATGCATGATAAGAATAATACCAAAGGGTAGTCACAAAGTTCAACATTTAAAGAACTATTACATGGGGACTCAGAGAAGGCAGACAAGATCCTGGGACAAAAGTTCTTAGTGTCCATTCAGAGGAAACTGTGCCCCTCCTCTTATCTCCTTCAGATGGAAGGAGAAGTTTGGGGTGGGGTGTTCCTCAGACTAATCCAGTGAGGTTCCAGCTACTTTATGTTTCCACTTTCAAGTTTTTCCTTTGAACCATCCACCTGACCCCTGACTCCTGCTACGCTAGAAATATTTAAGCAGTGGCTTTACATATAAACATGGAAAAAGACATCAACAAAATAACCAGGCCACAAATATGAAGTGAGCACTTGTTGGGTGCAAGGCACTATATTAGAGGTCCTATGGATATATGAAGGATGGCTAAGATTCATCCCCTCCTTCAAAGCATACTAATAATTATTGAGAGTCTCCTAGGCACTAAGCATTTTGCTAGGTACCTTACATGGATTATTGCCTAAGTCCCCAGAACAAGAGAAGAGGGTTCTACTATGACCCCCCACTTTAGAGCAGAGCAGACGAGACTTAGGGGTGAGTGAAACCTTACCTGAAGGGCTCCGGGGAGAAGGTACTCAAGACACAATCTGAACTCTGAAACTTTGACTCCAGAGGCTGAGGTCATAACAACTTCCTCAAACCCCTACAAAGACCCTTGATTTTGATTGTGGGGCAAAAGCGTAAAGAAAGATAATATTCAACTTCATTAGCAATCATAAGATAGAACATGATCAATTTCCAAATGATCAGCAAAAGAAAATGAAGGGTTGGATTCACAGAAAGAAGATAATCCTGCTTCCTTTTGTGATCTGAAGAGGCTCCAGAGGAAGAAGAGCAACACTTTAGAGACTGGTAGGAACTGGATGGGTGGCGGAGGGCACTGGGTAAAGGCCGGCCTGGAAACAAACACACCTTAGCAACGAGGTATCGCTGAGGACAGACCACCAAAAAATCACTAATAATAAAAGGCAGAACAAGTCTTTCATCTCAGCTTCAAATACAATTCCACTGCTGGCATCCCTCAGATATCTCTTGATTCTAAAGCTGAGAAAAAGAGAGCAAAAACTTCAAAAGGACCTTTTTGACATTTATTTCCTTGCTCTAAACACAGCTATAACATTGTCAAGATTTCGTTCTTAAGGAAGCTAATCTCTGGTCTAGGCCGCACTAGCTGGGTCAGCAAATCTGCTCTTACGTTTATCTTTCTGTTTAAGAGACAGTCCTGCCTTTGAGAAAGGCTCTTCCTTGGAAATATTTCTAACTTGGCTCACTTGCCATTCAGATGAGAAAACCAAGGTCCAGAGGGGCAAAGAAATCAGCTACAGCAGCCTCTCTTGGGAATCTCTAGATTCCTAAAAAGAGCAGTGTTGGTGAGGCAGTCCCTGTGGGCTTGTGGCTGACTCTGAGAGGCTAGCCATACTGACAGAGAGCAATAAAAGGACTAAAAGAGTCTGGAAAGCAAATTATAAAATACACTAAAATGCAGACTGTTTTCAACACTAAGTATGCTGAACTTTAGGAACTCTCAGAAATTCTGACTTCTACCTTCTAAATTATATAAAATTTCACTACCTGCCTCGCTTAGAGCCTTTTACTCTATGTCAGAAGAGCATAGTCAATACTCCCCAGGGTTAATAAAAGTGGAGTAGAGCTGGGCGTGGTGGCGCACGCTTGTAATCCCAGCATTCGGGAGGCTGAGACCGGAGGATCCGGGTTCGCGGCCAGCCTCAGCTACCTAGTGAGGCACTCTGCAACTTAGTGAGACTCGGTTTCAAATTAAAGAATAAAAAATAGGGCTGGGGGTATAGCTCGGAGGTAGAATGCCTCTGAGTTCAATCCCCAGTACCACAAAA
>PVLC010017148.1:0-34257 GCA_004027655.1 Graphiurus murinus
GTTAAGAAGCATATGTTCTCCCTAATATGTGGATGCTAGGGAGAAGATGGGGCATAGGAGGGTCTCCAGATGAAAAGGAGTGATCCTCGATAAGCAACGAAGTTGATTTAATTGTAGTGGACGCAAGGGGCAGAGGGACGCCCTAAAGCACATGATGTACTTACACAATCATATCAAGGTCACTCACTGAAGTGAACCTTAGCGGGAGGGAGGGGGAGGGGATTGGGGTGGGAATTGGGGAAGGGGTCAAATGAGAATTGTGTGCAAATATGTTATTAACAACTCGTACTTAACAAAGATGTATGCTATATTGCACGAATTACTACAATAAAAATTTTTAAAAAAATAAAAAAATAATTCATCCTCTTCGGCTTCTGAAGTCTAGAATCCAAAACCAGTGTTAGCAGAGTTACATTCTCTCTGATGGATCTATCAAACTATATTCCTTTTATTATTTCATCTTCTGGTAGAACCAGAAAATCTGTGGTGTTTCTTGGATTGCAGATGCATCACTTCAATTTTTGCCTACATATTTTCATGACCTTCTCCATGTTGTCTGTTATAGGGACTCTCTCTTTGTATGCAGGTTCATGATAAATCCGGTATGATCTCACTTTCATATCATTAATTTAATCATATCTCCAAAGTCTCTAACTCTTTTTTAAGAGATTTTAAGAGTTTGGACTTAAAGTTTAAACTTTTTATATACCATCTGAAGAAATAAAATTAATTTAAAAATAAAAACAAACATCATCTGATGTTATATTTGAGCTAATGATATTTTTTTTTCACATGACAAGGTAAGATGATTTATTTTATTATTCTGGATTAGTTACAAATTTCAAATTTAAAAAGATATATATTTTATATTTGTCATATATTTGTTATTTAAAAAATCAGGCAGTATGAAAACAGACTAACTTTTAAAAAATATCTATATTAGGATTGAAAAGTTACTATTTTGTCATTAGAAAAATATGTTTTAAATAGAACATAATAACTCTATTTTGAAAAATTATAAAATGCAGCCGCAGAAATATATTTTGTCATGTACAATAGATGTTTAAATAAATATAAAATAGAAATTTAATCCAGTGGAATAGCTTCTACACACTAATTAGGGATCATATACTTTTATACTTAAGAAGAAAAATAAAATATTTTATTTGATATTTCAAAGTTTTATGTTTCTATCACTTCAAACCCAACTCTATAAAATATATCTTTCTAATAAATGCACAATGCTGCAAAAGACTATATAACTTGGCTATTAAATTGGCTTGACAAGGTAATATTTGAGTTGTTTTACATCAGTAATTCTGTGAATTAAACATAAAATTAAAAATCAAATGCTTACCCTGACTTGAATATTCCACAATTTATATGTGTATTTAAGCATCACACGGTAGCCCATAATAATGTACAATTTTTCTTGTCAATTTAATAAATAATGCCACATTGGAAAATCATAGCCTACCTCACAAAATTTATAGGTAGAATTTTTGTTAATGTGGTAAGTCTGAAAAAACGTATACTTATGTAAAAATGCATATGCATCATTTACCATGTAAACATACACACAAAAATCCTACAACTCTAAAATTTAGCAATTTATTTAGAAAGTTGAGTGAGGGAGCAAAGAAGTTGATAAGAATAAGTGAAGTTAGCAAGACAGGGTAAAATGTAATGTGATAAAAATCCACTGAGAAGGAGAGTTAGATAAGTACATTAATAAATATAACCTAGGATAGATAGAGGAGCTACAGCAAATGAGAAGTACATATAAAAATCTGTGGGTTCAAAGATAAGAGATTACAACTGTCTAGATGGAACAAAATGTTTCATAGAAAAGAGGATATTTAAACTCTGTTTAAATGGTGAGCATTTCAATGCATGGAGAAGAGAGAGAGAAAAAAGTATTCCAGGTGTAAGTATGAATATGCTACCATCTACCATTGGAGAAAACCTAGGTCTGGTTCTAGAAAACCTAGCTCTACCCTTTGGTAGTTGGCTTTGATTTGCTTCTTTTAGCTGCATATAAGCATTTCATAGTTAACCTGTCAGGGTCAGGTTAACGAAGAACTTATTGTCTATCTTAAAATTTCTATAGATAATGAAAGCATTAGACATTCTACCAAGTCTTTCACTTTCTATTTGATCTTTAGTTGTATATACAAAAGTTGATCTTTAGTTATGTATACAAAAGTTATAGTACTTTTTATCATTATAATGTTAAATTATTAGTCAACTTGGTGAACCTTTAATTTAGAATTATATATTAAAGTACAATGCCCTCATATCTGGATACTGAACTCTTTAATATTACGAAAGAATTAGAGTTATGAATATGAGCTAATGATATTTAAGTGGGTGTAAATATCACCTTCAAAATCATGAGAGCTCACCATCTAAGTCATCAATATCAGGTAAGGATTGACTATGGATGTATCCTATCAAAATTATCCATCTGTAGACATACGGACCTATGAAAATAGAAAAAAAGTTATTTCCAAACTACAGTGATGGCACAGGCATGGAATAGGTATACTCTTTCCAAAAGTGAACAATAAAAGGATCACTGGTCACCAAAAAGTTTGAACTTTTATCAAGGTAATTGCATCAAGTTTCAAAGTCTGAGAATAATCTGCAGTTTCATCCTTCATCTTTTGAAATTATGGTGACTCCAACCTCTGACCTGTGATAACTCCATTCTCTAGACTATTGGCAGTTCAAACTGTTCCCTGACTTGGCCTCTAGAGGTGGCTCAATTAGATTCTGGTCCTGGCATCATGGTTAGCTAAACCTCTGCTGTATCACCTCTCCCTTTAAATCTATATCTCTAGATTTATTTCCTGCTTAAGGATTTTGGAAGTTCTATTATCTTTATTTGTGCTTTCTCTCTCCCCTTCAAAAAGGATGACTTGCCAGGTGCCAGTACCTTGATCATGGGCTTGCTGCAGAAATTGTGAGAACATTCATTTTTGTTCTTTATAAGCTACTCAGTCTTGGGTAATTTACTATAGTAGAGTAGAAACTGGTACTGGTAAAGTGGTGTATTCCTATAACAAATGACTAAAAATGTGGAAGCAGTTTTGGAATTGGGTAATACGGAAAGGCTGAAAGAGTTGGGAGGAACTGGGTAGACCCCCGCCATTGCCATGAATAGGGCATTAAATAGAGTTCTACTAAAGGATCAGAATAAGAGAAAAGCTGAATAGAAAGCACAAATCTTCTGATAGATTACCTAAGTGGTCATGAACAGAATGTTGGTAGAAACATGGACAGCAGCAGTCATTCTAATGAAGCCTCAGATAGAAATGAGGAATATCTTATTGGAAACTAGGGAAAGGTCATTCTTCTTATCAAGTAGTAAATAATTCATTATGAATTTTGTCAGTGTCCTAAGACTTTGAAAAAGGCAGAATTTAAAAGTGATGATTTATGATATTTGACAGAAGAAATCTTAGAAGCATCATAGTGTTCAGGGTGCTGTGCAGGTTCTCTACTGCTTATGATATAATGTGAGAAGACAGAACTGATTTAAAGACAAAATTTATAATGAAAGGAAAATAAAATATACAAGTTTAGATAATTCTCAGCCTGCCCATATAAAGAATAAGAAAGCCAATATATTTCCAGACAATCATTTTGTAAGATTAGAATGGGTAAAAGGAAGCCAGATACTATGTATCAAGACAATAGAACCCCTGGTTTCACTTTTCACTGCTTAGGGCTGCCTCAGGTCTCTGCTCCCTGCCTACTAACACAGTGCATTTTGGTGATCCCAATTGTGGCTCAAGTGGCACAGCTGTGGCTCTGTCTGTAGCTCCAGAAAGTGCAAGTAGTAAGCCTTGGAAGCATCCACCTGGTGGAAAATCTGCAAGAACACTGAGGACTTAAGCTGGGAAGGCTTTGCATTTTCCACCTATATTTCAAGGGATGTCTCTGACAACCTTTTGGTCCAGAGCTCTACTGCAGAGGTGGAACTACTTCAGAGAATTCCCATTAGCACAATTATTTTTGGAGCTGTAGGGAGCAGAGCTCTCCCCTAAATCTCAGACCTTAAAGATCACCCTCAACCCCACACAAATGTGTCTAGAAGCTGGGAAAGAAGTAAGATTATTCTCAAGCCTTAGACTTAATGTTGTTCATACTGGTGGGTTTTGGGCTTGCATGAAACCTATTACTTCTTTCTCTTTTCCTATTTATCCCTTTTGGAATAGAAATATCTGTCCTATGTCATTCTCACAATTATATTTTGGAAGTACATAATAGTTTCATTTCACAGGCTCACAAGACTCATAGCTGATAGAAAATTTGCCTCTGGATGAATTGCACCTTGAGTCTCACTCATATATGAAATTTAGTTTAGATGCTTGACTTTAGACGTTTGAGTTGATACTGGAATGAGTTAAGCCTTTTGAGGCTATTGGACTAGAATGAATGTATTTTGAATTAGAGAAAAGGACATGAATTTGGAGAATCAGGCACACAATTATATTGTATGAATGTGTCTTTCCAAATTTATGTATTATTAGAAACCTAATCATCATCATGATAGTATTAAGAGGTGGGGACTTTTGAGAGGTATGTAGATTAATAAATAGATTGATGTCATTGTAAGAAAAAGCTTGGAGGGATGGAGCTTGCAGAGATGTGCTCTTTTGCCAAGTAAGGAAACAATATTCCTCCCCTCTTGTCTTTTGCTGTCAGCCATGTGATGATCACTAAGAAGTCCTGTGCCAGATTCCAGTGCCTTAGTATTGGACTTTAAAGCCTCCAGAACTGTGAAAATAAATCTAAGATTTTTACAAATTTCTCAGTGTCAGGCTTTTATTTATATCACCACTAAATGAACTAAGACTAAGACTTACTGTCATCTTATTTTATACTAATTTTTTGTCTCTTTTCTATTATTACTCTTTTGTAAGATATATGATGTAAATTACTTCTTTTTATTAATAGACTTTTAAATAATATGTTTTTCTATTTATATGTGTATGTGCCTGTTTGTGGGTGGGTACATATCAGATACAAAATAAATTCCACTCACATCATAAATCTTCAACTCAAGTAACTACAGCTTGAGTAATATTCTCAAAGTGAACATACTCACATAACTTCCTTTGAATGAAGAAAAAACAACATCATACCTGACACCCACCACAAGTTGCTTCATGGTAAATACTTTTTCTGCTTCATAAAGATAATCACTATTTAATTTCTTTATGATAGACTAGCTTGCTTGTTTTTTAATTTTATATATAAAATTATGCACAATGTCTTTTCTATGTTGATTTATTTTGTTCAAAATTGTTATTTATTATTTCAAGTAACAATCATTCATTTGCATTGCTATATTGTATTCTATTGTGAATACATTATAATGCATGTATCTATTCTAATACTGGTGAATATTTTCAGTTTTAGCCATTATGAATAATGCTGCTATCAATATTCTAGTATGTCTTTTAGTAACAATAATGCACCAGTATAACTTTTGTATTGAAATGAAGTTGAGATTTTCAGGAGTTGAACTTAAATCCTTCTATCTTGATAAGATTTTTATTGATTCTAGGAGTTCCTGTGTAGATTACTTAGGATTTTTTAGGTGGGCAAACATGTTTAGCAAATAGAGAAAATTTTATTTCCTCCTTTCTAATGTATGATGTTTGTTTTTTCATTTATTTGCTATATTGCCTTGACTAAGACTTCTAGTATAGAATAAAATGGGGGGTTGGGTGAGAGTGAATATCATGTTCTTATTCCACATTAGGAAAAAAGTTCAGTTTCTCTATTAATCATGATGTTAGCTGTACAACTTCTTTTAGATGTATTTTATCAAGATAAAGAAATTCCTTTATACTATTAGCTTGATGAGTGTTTACCATGAAAATATTATAATGTCAGATTTTTTTTCTGATTGCTTTTTAATACATTTCTGAATATGGAAGCAGCCTTGTAAAAGCAGATAAACCTGGGTAGAACCCATTTGATCATGATATATATGTATTTTATTTTTATAAATCCGTGGATTAGATTTGCTACAATATTGAATATTTTGCATCTATGTTCATGAAGGGTGTTGGTCTGAAGTTTTTATACTGTCTGGTTTTGCCATCAGGTTATCAACTTTAAAAAGTGATATGGAAATCCTCCTCATGAGGAGACAGAGGTGCTTTGAAACCATTCACAGTAGGTTTGAGGTCCATTTAATCTAAGTCATTAAATTTATATATGAGGACTTATTTTAGCATTCTTTTATTATCATTTGTTGTCTATGGTTTGTGTTGTTACATCCACTCTTTCTTATCAGATATTAGTAATTAATTATTTTTTTAAGTTTTGCTAACAGTTTATTAACATTATTATATTCACAAATAAACAGCTTTTGGTTTTTCTAATGTTTTTCTTTTGCTTTATGGTTTATATTTAATTAATTTAATTTCATGTGCTATATTTTTATTTCTAGTTACTTAAAGTGAGAGCCTTAGATCATCAATTTGTTTTTTCTTATTCTAATGCAATGATTTTAGCAATATAGATTTCCCTCTAAGAATAACTATAGCTTCATACAATATTTGAAATATATTTTAATTTTTCCTCAATTTAAATATTTTCTAAATCTTATGGTTTTCTCTGTGACTCTTGAAATATTTAAAGGGTGTTTACCTATTGTGATTTTTACTATGCCACTTTTTGTAGTTTTTTTTTTTAATTTTCTATAATAATTAAATTTAAAATTTTTCAGTCTACCTAGAAACAATATTTTAGTACATGAGTTGGAACAGAGAAATTTTGTACTTTTATATGTCCCTGTATTTACCCACTTGTCTGTATTTCACCTTCATTATATATTTTTGCTATATACATATATATTTTTGCATTCTACCTCTGAGATGCACCCAAAGCCCTATTCTATTTTGAAAGACAGTCTCATTGCATTACTCTCTCTCTCTCTTGCTCTCTCTTTCTCTCTGTAAGATTCTAGTCATCTACATTTTTAACCTTTTTTCCAATTGCTCAAATTTGATCATTTCCATTTATCTATTTCAAGTTCACTGACAAGTTGTTAGTAGTTGCCTTTGTTGCACAGAAGCTCTTCAGTTGAATGCAATCCCACATATTGATCTTCCTTCTAATTTTTTGTGCCTTTAGGGTCTTCTTAAGGAAGTTTTCCCCCATGTCTATATGTTAGAGTGTTGGTCTTATGCTCTCTTTAGGGAGCTGCAAGGCCTCTAGTCTAATTTTCAGGTCTTTTATCCATCTTGAATTAACTCTTGTGCAAAGGGAAACATCAATAGGCTGTAAGTGTGTGGATTTGTTTCAGAGTCTTCTATTCTGCTCCATTGATCTATATGTGTCTGATTTGTGACAATGCCACACTGTTTTTATTACTATGGTTCTACAGTATAGTTTGAAGTCAGGTATTGTGATGTCTCCTGTGTGGTTCCTATTGTGAGAACTATTTTGGCTCTTCTGGGTTTTTTTTTTGTTGTTGTTGTTCTGTATGAATTTAAGGATTGATTTTTCAAGAATTACTATGAGATTTTAATGAGTATTCCACTGAATCTATAGATAAGTTTGGAAAGAATGACCATTTTAATCATATTTGTTCTGCCTATACAAGAACATTAGAAATCTAACTTCTAAGGTCTTAAATTTCTTTCTTTAATGTTTTATAATTTTCATTGTAGAGATCTTTTACCTCCTGTGTTAGGTTTATTCCTAAGTATTTTATTGTTTTGGAGAATATCATGAATAGAAATGTTTTTTGGATTTATTTTTCAGTGGATTTATGGTTGGAATACAGAAATGCTTCTGTTTTTTTTAATTGATTTTGTATACAGACACTGCTGAATTTGTCAGTCAGTTCTAAAAGTCTTTTAGTTGAGTTTATTGAGTCTTCTAAGGATAAGATTATGTAATCTGCAAATAGAGATAGTTTCAATTATTCTTTTTCTATTTGTATTTCTTTGATTTTTCTTCTCTTGCCTTATTGCTCTGACTAGAGTCTTGAGTTCTATATTGAAAAGGAATGGTGATAGTGAACATCTTTGTCTTGTTTTTGATTTTAAAGAAATTTTTTGCAGATTCAACATGATGTTGGCTGTGTGTTTATCGTATATTGCCTTTATGATGTTGATGTATGTTCCTGCTATTCCAATTCTCTGGAGTGTTTTAGCATGCATGAATGTTGGATTTTCTTCAATATTTTTCCAGAGTTTATTGAAATGGTCTTGTTATTATTTAAATTATAATGTGATTTTTGTCATTAGTTCTGTTTATGTGGTGAATTACATGGGTTGTTTTTTGTATGTTGAACCAGCCTTGTATCCCTGGGATGAACCCATATTGATTGTGGTGTATAATTTTCATGATGTGGTTTTATATGCATGCTGCTAGTATTAGAAGGTTTGCCCCTAAGTTCATCAATGATATTGGTCTGTGGTTTTATTTTCTTGAGCTGTCTTTATTGATTTTTGGTGTTAATGTGATGCTGGCTTTACAGAATATGTTTGCGAGAATACTATTTCTTTCTATTTCATTGAATAGATTAAGAAGTATTGGGATTAGATCTTCTATACAGGTTTTATATTATTTGACTGGGAAACCATCTGGACCTGGACTTTTCTTTGATAGTCAGCTCTTTGTTTCTGTATCAATCACTTTGATTGCTCTTGGTTAGTTTAAATGTTCTGTATCTTCTTGATTCAATTTAGGAAGGTTGTATGCATCTAGAAATTTGTCAGTTTCTTGTAGTTTTTTCATATTATAGGAGTATAGTTTTTCAAAGTAGTTCCTGATGATTCTCTGGATTTCCATGCTATCTGTGGTAATATCACCTCTTATTTTAGTAATTTGGGTTGATTCTCTTTCTTTTGGTTGGGTTGGCTAAAAGTTTATATATCTTGTATATTATTTTGAGGAACCCCCTTTTTAAATTTTTGTATTTTTGGTTCTGTGCTTCATTGATTTCTGCTCTGATTTTAATAATTTTCTGTCTTCTGCTTCCTTTGGGATTATACTATTCCTGTTTTTGTAGAGTTTTTTTTTTTTTTTTTTTTTTTTTTTTTTTTTTTTTTTTTTTTTTTTTTTTTTTTTTTTTTTTTTTTTTTTTTTTTTTTTTTTTTTTTTTTTTTTTTTTTTTTTTTTTTTTTTTTTTTTTTTTTTTTTTTTTTTTTTTTTTTTTTTTTTTTTTTTTTTTTTTTTTTTTTTTTTTTTTTCGGTACTTGGGGTTAAACTCAGGGGCATTCTACCTCCGAGCTATACCCCCAGCCCTAGTTTTTATTTTTTATTTTGAAACTGAGTCTCACTAAGTTGCAGAGTGCCTCACTAGGTAGCTGAGGCTGTCTGCGAACCCGGATCCTCCGGTCTCAGCCTCCCAAATGCTGGGATTACAAGCGTGCGCCACCACGCCCAGCTTCTTGTTTTTGTAGAGTTTTGAGGTATGCCATTAGGTTGTTTATTTGGTGATTTTCTGTTCCTCTTATGTGAGCACTCAGTGCTATGAATTTTCCTTTTACTACTGCTTTCAAAGTATTCAAGATTTTGATATATTGTGTCTCTAATTTCATTTGTTTCTAGAATTTTTTTTATGTCTTCCCTTATTCCTTCTATGACCCATTCCTCATTAAGCAGTGTGGTATTCAGTCTCCATGTAGTTATAAAATTTCTTTGGGTCTTCTTACTATTGATTTCTAATATAATTCCATTATGATCTGAAAAGATGCAAGGAATTAGTTCACATTTTTTTGAATTTGCTAGTGCTCATTTTCTGGCCCAGGATATGGTCTATTTTGGAGAAGGCTCTGTGAACAGCTGAAAAGAATGAATATTCAGCTATAGCTGGATGAGATATTCTGTATATGTCTAATAGGTCCATTTGGTTTATGGTGTTCTTTAGATCTGAGGCATCTTTGCTGATCTTTTATCTGGAAGACAATTCCAGTGGTGTGAGAGGAGTGTTGAAATTTCCCAGTATTTTTGTGTTGGAATTTGTTGTCACAAAGTGGTTGCACCTCTGTTCAGAGCATAAATGTTGACTATTGTTATATCCTCTTTTGTGACCTTATATTTTTTAATTGGGTTATTTAGAACATTGATATTTAGAGTAATTTTTGAGAGATATTTTTAATTCCTAAGATTTTGATTTGAAATTGGTATTTGAAGTAGTGTTTGTTCTTCTTTACTTAGTTTTTCATTTGATGGTATCATTCTCTGGTTCTGACATTTGTTTTTATGTCTTCTTTGCAGCTTATTTCTTTGAGTATTTTTTCTAGTGATGATTTGGAAGACATTAATTCTTTTATTTTCTGTTTGCCATGGAATATTGTTGTTTTTCTGTCATATTTGAAATATGTATTTTCTGGGTAGAGTAGTCTTGGCTGGAAGTTGTTTTCTTTCAAGGTTTGAAATATGCTACTCCAGGCCCTGTTGACTTTTATGACTTGGTTTGAGATATCTGGAGTAATACTTATTGTTTCACCTTTGAATGTCATGGTCTTTTGCTCTCATTGCATTTAAGATTCTCTTCTTGGCCTCTATATTAGTCAATTTGATTATTATGTGCCATAGTGAACCTTTTCTCTCATCTTGGCTAGTAGGGATTCTGTATGTTTCCTATATCTGTGTATTGACCTCACTTTTTATGTTTGGGAAATTCACTGATATTATTTATTTGAAGAGATTTGTGGTTCCTTTAATTTCAGTTTCTAGACCCTCTTCTATGACTCTAGGTTAGACTCTATCTTGAATCAAAACCCAATCCCAGAAATAGCATTTAATTGCTATGTAGTTTGTGAACTTGACAAGTCACAGCCACTTTTTGTCTCATGTCCCTCATCTGGAAAGCAGGGTAACAAAAATACATCCATCTCATAGGGCTATGATACAAATTCTGTGATATATATATATATATATATATATATATATATATATATATATATATATATATATGTATGTATATATATATACATACACTTACATCGTGTAAACGTATATACTTATATTTATATATACACAATATATATTTACACAAATATATATATTTATACAATATACATTTACACTATATACTTATATGTACATAATGAGGAAATACTAAATTTATATAAATTTTAATTATATAATAATTTTATAAATTATTTTATTTATATAATAATTAGTATAAAATAATATATTACTCTTATTATATATGTTATTTATATAATAAATCACTAACCTACACAATGTAAGTGAAGGAATTATACAAATAACATAATTAGTGTAATATATTACAATGATTATTATATTTTACATGGTATGTTATAAACTACCATATTAATTAGTATAGTATAATAATATAATTAGTACAATATGTACTAGTTACATTATACTAGTTATGTATATATATATATATATTTACTTAGAATAGTTTCTGGAAAATAAAGTTATATAAGATACTATGTTTGTTAAATGGACATTGAATGAATATCAATAGCAATCAAAGAAATATATATTAACAGAATAAAAGAACATATTTATAATTTATCCAATAATAATAACAGTATAAAACATCACAATGTCATACCCACTATGAGTATAAACATATTTTATACATTGCTCTTAGGTTCAAATGCATATGTCCATTCTAGAGAGCAATTAAATATCCTTAAATATATTTTTGTCCATTAGAAAATATGACCTTCATCCATATATCTTATAAGAAAAGATTTATGGAAAAAGATTTATAGCTGCACAATTTACAATTGCCAAACTATGGAAACAGCCAAGAGGTCCATCGACAGATGAATGGATTACAAAACTTTGGGATATGTACACAACGAAATTTTACTCAGCCATAAAGAAGAACAAAATCATGTTATTACAACTGGAAAACATTATGTTAAGTGAGATTAGTCAGTCACAAATAGTAAAAAAGCATATGTTCTCCCTAATATGCAGATACTAGGGAGAAAATGGGGTATAAGAGGGACTCCAGATGAAAAAGGAGAAACCCTAGATAAGCAAAGAAGTTGACTTAACTGAAAGTGATGGATGGGGGGGGGGCAGAGACACCCTAATGCACATGATGTACTTTCACAAATATATCAAGGTCAATCACTAAACTGAACTTGATAAGGAGGGAGTGGGGTGGGGTTTGAGGAAGGGGATAAATGAGAAATGCGAGCATATATGCATTTATCAGCTTGTACCTAACAAAGATGTATGATTACAATGCACCAATTAATAAAACAATAGTATAACCATGTAACAGAATACTAAAATGCTTTTCAAATAAAATGAAATGTGTGGTTAAAAATATCTAATGGCATAAGGCACTTTTTATTTTTAAATTAAATATTTCATTAAAAATTTCATAGCTAAGCATTATGACCCATGTTTGTAATTCCAGTACTTGGGAGGCTGAGACAGGAGGATTGCAGGTTCAAGGACAGCCCTGTTTCAAAATAAAACTTAAAATAGGCCTGGGGCAGCTCAGAGGTAGAATGTCCCTGGGTTCAATACCTAATACCAAAAAACAAAACAAAATGTCATGCAATATATTACATATTTATAGTTAAAAGAATAGTAAGGTATCATCCTAGTTCTGACTCTATGCGGAGTGATAAAACTTCTTATTTTCTTATTATGTCTTTTTATTTTTCTAATGCTCACCTATAAACATATATTTGTTTTATAATAATCAAATTAAGAAATACTTTTAAAATGGTAAGAAAAATTAAAACTTCATTTTCAAAGTGAACAGGCACCCTGGACATTTATCAATAAGAACAAGAAATAGTCCCCTTCCATTATGGTATAAGATTTATAGGTTTATTGCTTGTGGTTTCAAACTATCCCTGGCATCTTGATAGAACTATACATCAGAATTTATATGATTTCACAAAGACCAAAGATAGAATTTTACAAAAGAATGAACTCATTTATTAAATATATTATTTATATCTCTAAATTTCTGTGAAGGATGAATATATAATATGTATGATATGTACATATGGATATATGTGCACGTATAGTGTATATACATATGTTATCTAAATATATGTTTTTAGATATTGCTATTTCTGAAAATCAGTTAGCATCAGTGGCTAAAAAATTATTCATAAGTAATGGAAAAACAAGTAATCAGAAGTTTAAAACTCTATGTCATATACATAGATGAATGTATCACCATGAATCTCTATCATGCATAGAGGGAGGAGAGGAGAGAAAGATGAATGATGTGGAAGGAAATAGATAAAAAACGGTATGTGTATTCATGAATATATCACTATGTATTTCACTATCATAAAAAAATCATAAATTGTAAAATTAAGTTTGCTAACATAAGTGTTGAGAATATGTACTGTAAAGGATAATAAGAATTAATTGAACATTATTAAAAGTTCCTTATTATACATATAAATAAAATTTATGACAATAATAAATTTTAACATAATGAATACAATAATTTTCACCTTATTCACTTTAACTGAGGACTTTAGATTAATAAATCCCCTTGCTAACCAGGTGTCAGAGTAAAATAATTTTGGGGAATAATATGAATGCTTTATTAAATTTGTATGAGCATCAGAATTATTATTATTATTATTTTGAAGTACTAGGGATTGAACTCAGGGGCGTTCTACCTCTGAGCTACACCCCCAACCCTATTTTTTATTATTTTGAAACAGGGTCTCACTAAGTTGTAGAGTGCCCCACTAGGTAGCTGAGGCTGGCTGCAAACCCGGATCCTCCGGTCTCAGCCTCCCAAGTACTGGGATTATAAGCATGAGCCACCACACCCGGCTAGCATCATAATTATTAAACATCCATACCTATCTTGCCCAAAATATATTAAAAATATCAAATACTCAATGATGTCATTTATTCATTTATTTTCAGTAGTGGGGAATGAAACCAGGGGTATTCTACCTTTGAAGTACACCAACAGTCTTTTTTTTTTTTAATTATGGAACAGGGTTTTACTAAGTTGCTAAGGCTAGTCTCAAACCTCCTGTCTCAGCCTCTCTAATGCTGGGATTACAGGTGTTTGCTACATACCTGGCTTTTATTAATGATATCTTTTCTTATTTTAATTTCTGATTATCAGAGAATTTTTTTCTTGCAATTTTGCACCTGCCATTCAATTTATCTTCAATTTATTTTGTAATCTTAAGTACCCACTCTGATTATTCTCTTCCTGTCTTTCCATATGACCATCAAAAATTACAATATGCCATATTTGGGGAAGCCCCATTCTATGCTTTTTTCAATTGAAACAGTTCTGTCCTTGATTTACTGTTTTGAAAAGATATTCTATGTGATTATATATACATTCATTCACCGATTCATTTGAAGAACTCTTAATATTGACATGGCACTATACCATACTGCATTTAATAAATGGTAAAAGTTGATACAATTCTGTATTCATAAAAATACATATATAAATAAAATTTTGGTTATGGTAAACTTACAAAATAAATGAAAATTAATTTAAATATAACTCATTAATGCTGGTTGTACCTGTCTTTTAGAAATAATTAATATCATTGAAATAAAAACATTTAGAATAGTGAGGTTAGATGTGGGTACCTAAAAAAGGGGTAAATGTAATTTCAACATTTCTGGGAAAATCTCAGGCAATTGCATACACACAAGCACTCATCATCATCATCATTATCATCAACATCATTGTCACCTATAATGCCAAGAATATGTCCAAATGATAACATTTGCTGGCAAGAGCCATACCTTCAAATTTAAAAAGGCATTGCTAAAATTTGAAAAGGTAATTAAGAAGGAACAAAACCTAAAATAATGGCTACTATAATGTATGCGAATTATATACAGTTTCATACATAGCAAGTCAAAGGCATAAACAAATTATTGTAACATTTTTCTTTCCTTTTTTATTATTTTGTATTGGTGAATCATACTCTACATCTTGATAAAGATCAAGGTGATAAAGGGATAGGTTCACATAGCACTTGAACCCTCCTTTAGTTCCCACCACACTCCTTATTTTCTTGTGCTCAGCACAGTGATTTGCTTTGATAAGTTTGTGAATATACATCATGACTATTGAGGGAAATGGGATGTGCACCCATGTTTTTAGTACCGTTATTCACAATAGCCAAGATGTAGAAACAGCTCAAATGTCCATCAGTAGATAAATTATAAACAAAGTATGGTATATAGATCAAATGAATATTTTTCAGAGTTTAGAAGGAAGAAATTTCTTGTAATACAAGAAAGTAGTTTAGAATTTCTGGCAATACTACAAAGCTCTGGATGTACTTTGAGGACACTGAGCAAAGTGAGATATGCCAGTCATAAGAAATCAAATACTGTATGTTTTCAAATGTGTAGATTATATAATGTAAAGTTAATAGAAACAAAATAGAGTGGTTAAATGATCTTGAAGCTGGGGAGAGGGAAAAGAGGAGTTATTGTTTAATGGGTATAGTTTCAGTTTTGCAAAAAGTTCCAGAGATGTGTTGCACAACAAATTGAACATATTTAACACTACTGAATGATACACTTAAAAATAGCTAAGATGGCAAATTTTATGTTATGATTTTACTATAATTTTTGAAATATAAAATTATATTCAATTTTAGAGAGTTTTGCATTTTATGACACTCAAAGATTATTTCTTTCTAAAGGGGTCAATTGAACCAAGATTAAACAACCAACTTGGCAAACTATTGCTTGGTGTTTATTGGCAATAGTTAGCTAGTTTGGATAACATGAGATGTGAGATATTTGCTATGGTTTTGATGTAGAATATCCTCCCAAAATCATGTGTTCAGAGGTGGAGGTTTGGGGAAGTGATTGGATCATGAGAGCTCATTAGTGGAATCCATTTATGGCTGAATGGACTACTGGGAGGTGGAACTTAGTTGAAAGAAATAAGTCACTGGGAGTATGAAGGGTTTATATTCTCTGCAGTAACATCTCTGCTACCCCCAACCTTCCCAGCTGCCATGAGTTGAGCAGCTTTCTTCCACCAAGCCCTTCTAACATAATTTTATACCTTACCTCAGGTCCATAGCAATGATGCCAATTGACCATGGGGCCATGGACTGAAATCTCTGAAACTGTGAGCCATAATAAACTTTTCCCCCTTTAAATTGCTTATGTCAGGTATTTTGATCACAGCTATTAATAGCTATCTAACAATACTTTTATCATAATGAGTTAGTTTATATATAGGGTGTACTAATCCTACCAGTAATTTATCAACTAGAGCTTGCATTGCATAATAGCAGAAAATATATCACAAATATTGTAATCCTGCATAGGTCATGACAGTAAACCAAAAAGTTACACACTGATCTAAAAGTAAAAGTACAACAGTATATTTTACATATGAAGACTTCTGGGTTTTGTAATGAATTTTTGAAGCAAATTCTCTAATTTTGAAAGAAAAAACATTAGCTTCATTGAGAATCACTATATTCATTTCATTTTGACAGGTACTGTGTTTTATTTGTATTTTGTGTTATGTTTGATTTGTTGTCCTAGGGGAAAGAGACACATATAATAACCCTTTTGCTGAGTCTTCCTGTTTCTCCATATGAGTAATATCATTGAACACATATGTAAGAAAATAAGAAAGTTTTCCAGATGGTTATTGCCAGTCATTTGTTAAGCTGAATTTCAAACCTATAGGTATTGCCTCACATTATGCAAACTTAATAAGCAGAAATATTGGATTATCAGACTGAAAAGTTAGTGACTATTCACTTCACAAATGAGCCCATCCTGTTTATATAGTTTCTTATTAAATATTAAGTAGAATTAAATTTCTTTTTAAACCATTTCTCAATAATTGGTTTACTATGTCACTAAAGTCCTTTAGCCAAAGTCGACAAGAAACACCTGTAACAGAACAATTGGGATTATTACTCACTGCAGTGTCTTTAGTAAGAAAGTATTAGGAAGAGTTTATTATAAGATGTAGCATTTGAATGAGTAATTATGTGGAAGGTCTAAGGAAGGCGGGGCTTATTTGGTATTGAGTGCCATCAAGAAGTAGGGTAAATTCTATATCTGAACATCTTAGTAAATCTTATCTATAGGAAGTGCAGATGAGAGAAATGATAAGGATGAAATTGGTTAAAAAGTAGCAGTTATTCATCTAAGTTTAAATAATGAAAGCCTTGTGTAGATGATTAAAATTCTTATATTTTATCATATTAAAATTGAAGCATGATTAGATAATTTAAAGAAATGGCATAACAAGATTTAAGAATCATATTAAAAATGAGAGGAAATAAATATAATATTATAATGGCAAATTAGTAGATAACTGATTGATTCAGATTTTTAGGACATTAATTGAGGAGGTGACCAAAGTGATGGGAAATTAGAGATGATCTGAGAATAATTTTGGAGTTAAAATCTATATCTCTTGATCATTAGGGAGTAGAAAAAGCCAAGGGTTACTCTAACATTTCTGGATCATGGGATGGGTGTATCCTAGTGGTAGTGGTAGAGTATTTTCCTGTTACATGCAAGACTCTAGATTTGATTTTCAGTACCATAATATAACAAGATTTCTGAATCATTACTTGAAAATGAGAAAAGGCCCAAGCTTTTTAGGGGGAGTGAGTGGATGTAGGAAGGGAGACATTGAATATACTTTTGAACAAATTATATGTATCTAAAGAATATCTAAATGGAGATATACAGATTGAAGTAGGAATTTAAGACTCAGAGTAATAGGGTCAACCATAGAGGTTGACTCAAGAATCATGCCCTACAGTAATGCAATGGTTAATTTTATATGTCAACTTGGCTAGGCCATAGGGTGCTCATATTTGGTCAAACATTGTTCTGTGTGATTCTGTGAGGATATTTTTTGATTACATGAACATTTAAATGGTAGTCTTTGAGTAAAGCAGATTGCTCCCAAAATATGGGTGGGCCTCATCCGATCAATGGAAGATGTGAATAGAACATAAAGCCCAGTGTTCTCTAAGCAAGAGACAATTATGCAGTAGGTTTATTTCAGATATTACCTGCAAAACTGACTATTCATAGTTTGATAGCGGATAGAAAATGTTTACCAAGCCACAAAAGGCCTAAGGACTTATACACAAACTGGCAAAAATATTGGTTATCCTTGATTTCAACATCAGAATTCAGAGATTTGTAGCAATATTGTTGGCTTTCCTAATATATTACAGAGCTTACGTTCTTTAATCTAAAGTTTTGTGAAAGATACTTATACATTTGCTCTCTATCCTTTTATAGAATAAATAAATTACATACTTGGCTGTCATTTTGCGTCAGTCTTACTTTATTTAAAAATAATAATTGCAAAATTATGTCATTTGTAGGAAAACAGATAGACCTGGAGAACATAATGTTAATTGAGATTAGCTAGTCATATAAAGAGTCATATAAAGTGAAGGGTCATATGTTTTCTCTCATATGTTGAAGCTAGGAAGTAATTGGGACAGAAGAGGAACTTAATGGAGGAGAAACACCAGTGGAGCCAAGGAGGGGGTCTAGTAGAAGAGTGGAGGAGATATACTTAATGTAGGAAATACTTCTATTGATGCTACATACACATGTGAAACTATCAATGCCAATCTCAGTATCATGTATGTGGAAGGTGAGGGAAAGAGTGAGGTGGGAGCGAAGGGGAAGCTCACCAAATACTGTGTACATGTATGCCACTATAACTATGAACTGCATTAGGATGTGAGATTGTAATTCATCAATGAATATATTTTTTAAAAATTAAACAACAAATAGATAATATTTCCATAATTATCATTGTGCTGGAAATAGTGTTAAGCACTTAACATATATCAATCATTTAATTCTCTCAACAACTTATGAAGTAGGTCTAAATATGATTAATCCCATTTGCAAATGAGAAAATTGAAGTATTAAGTATTTAAATGTTTCCCCAAAAATAACAGAGCAAAGAAATGGAAAAATTGGGATTCAATCTAGATGTGGTGGCACACACTTGTAATTCCAGCAACCTGGGAAGCTGACGCAGGAGAATCCACAACTTCAAAGACAACCAGGGCAACTTAGAGAGGCCCTGTCCCAAAATTTCAAAAGATAAAAAGGTCTGGGGATGTAGCCCAATGGTAGAGTGCACCTGAGTTCAATTTCCATTGCTACAATAAAAAGAAAGAAAAGAAATTAGGATTCCAACAGTCATTTCCAATATGCTAACAATTGTCCAAACTTCAAAGGAGGCCCATCTAACTCTGATATTCTAAGATTTAGTGAACAAATATATGTATACTCAGTTATTCCCATTTCATTTACCTTAGAGGTTTGAGTTTTAGTGTTCTGTATTCCATACTTATATAAGAGCCCCTGTAGTTAACCTTCTCCATTCCCACTCCAACTCTTGTGTTTTTTGTCCTTTTCTCCATGTTATTAAACAATATATCATTTTTCCTCAGATATTGTGCTTGAATCCTAGATAAATCTTCCTGTGCTATAGATATTTGTGTTTTAATATTAAATATGAAAGGCTCAAAAATAAGTACATCTTCTACTCTGTCATTAATTTAATGATTGGCATTCCTTTGTTTGCTCTACAATAACAGAGAAAATTTCATTACTACATTTCAATGACACATTAGAGAACATACTGGAGAGACAGTAAATTTCCTGAACAGGAAGAGAGAAGATAAGTAGATTTATATAATTTTTTCTTGCAACTCGGCAAAAACACAAACAGAATTATACAAGCAATCATTAAAACCCCTTCATTTTTATTACATAGACCTAGATCAAGATAATTCCTTTTTAACACAACAGTGATGATGTCGCAGTGCTTCTCAAAGCAGTTCTCTTTCTAGTATTTCATTAGCATTTTAAATTTCTTGCTTTGATCCAGTATATTTTTTCTTCATTTCATTTGTAAAGCAAGTAAATGTAATAAGCACCCTTTTGGAAAATGAGCCTGGCCTAAATCATGCATTCTTTATACAATGTTAGGAGTAGCATGGTTAACATTTGTAGCCTCATGACTTGCAAATGAAATAAAATAATAATGCTTAGCAAGACATTAGAAGAACGCATTCACCATGAATCATAGTGCCCTTGAAGGTACAGCTTAAAAAAGCAGAGAAATAGATTTGACACCACTTGGACTTGCACCTCGGACATGCTGCATTAAACTGTTCAAAATTAATTTAATCTGAGCAAGGAGAATAATAGCCTCTCATTTTAAGGCTTCAGATAGCAGTAATTTGCACTCAAAAGTACTACCAAAGGGAAAGAATAAATGAAGGGCGACTCTTCAAAACTGAGTGAGCAAATGTATTCACTAAATGAAAGCTTCTTGATCATCCAATAAAAGACCATCCAAAAAATGACACATTATATTTTATTCTCTTGGATAGGAATTTTCTCTTGTAACTGTTTAGTTTTTCCACATTACAGATAGACTCATCCCTTTATGAACTGTTGCTGACTTCAGTGGAAGTGTCTGGCTTTAGTTGCTACATTAATTTAGTGGCCCAAAACCAACTTGACAAACGATTGTGTAGGCATGGGATTGGTGCCCAATATTCTCTTTGGTTCTCTTGGGGAAGATGTTTCTTGTTGGGTAAGAAGACTAAGGAGTCATAGTAAGTATTTAGGGTATGATAAAGTCTGTGCCACTTTCAAACAATCACAGAAATGGTCTTACTAAACATAGGTACCAAGGAACTGAGCAAAGGGAGGACATATGCCCAAGAGAGGATGCTCATGGTAAAAGATATGAATCAACAAACCAATCAGTGGAGTAATGAATGGAGGCTGACTGATATATTATTCATCTTTAAGGGATACCGAATCTGCTTATTTGAAGTTCTTCACTGTGTTGACTTACCACAGTCAAAAATTTCTACCCATTAGTTAATTCTTTGATGATAACACCTCCATTATTTACTTTTATTCATTAATACCTCCATTATTTACATTTAGTTAAGACCTGAGCAAAAACCTGGCAATCCACAGAATTCTGAGGGATTGGGACACAAAATAGGGAGAAACTTGTCTTCAGGAATACTGGTCAGGTGAGTCCCTTTGAAAGTAGATAAAATAAAGAACTACTGATAGATGACTCTTATTTGTATCTAGTAAAAGGGAGTGAGTACAGGCTAAAATAATGATGCTAAGTACCCAAATAATTACATGCCCAGAAAGAAAATTAACTTCATTTCAGACTATTTCCTTTCCTGGATGTCAATCAAGTAGCTTTCTGCATACACTTGGAGAAATTATTTTTCCCTTGATTTAAACAGTAATGGTGGTGAGAAAATACATGCAGAGAAATATAGAGTTTTCCAAATAGCAAATGAATCAGCAATATTTTAGTATTCAGGTTTCATTTCCAGTTCTTCAGTTGCGTTTTTTTTTTTTGCAAATTTAGAAGAAAGAAACGAAAGGTCTTTTATATTTCTCTTGTATCACAATTTCTTCTAATAATTTATCTACCAGCAGTTTTTGTTATATAATAATTCAAAGAACGGTTGTTATGCCAAAAATTTTCTTTTATTATTATTTATTTTTATTTTATATTTTTATTTATTTATTTTTATTAATTTGTGCATTGTAATCATACATCTTTGTTGGATACAAGCTGACAAAGGCATATATGCACACATTTCTCATTTAACCCCTCCCCTGATTCCCACCACACTCCCTTGCCCTCCTTCCTTCTCAAGTTCAGTTTAGTGATTGACTTTGATATATTTGTGAAAGTACATCATGTGCATTAGGGTGTCCCCTGCCTCACCCCCCTCACCCCCCATCCATCACCTTCAGATAAGTCAATTTCTTTGTTTATCTAGTAACCCTTTTTCATCTGAAGTCCCTCTTATGCCCCATCTCCTCCCTAGCATCCACACATTAGGGAGAACATATGCTTTTTTTCTCTTTGTGACTGACTGAACTCACTTAACATAATGTTTTCCAGTTGCATCCATTTTCCTGCAAGTAATGTGACTTTGTTCTTCTTTATGGCTGAGTAAAATTCCATTGTGTACATATCCCAAAGTTTTGTAATACATTCATCTGTCAATGGACATCGTGGCTGTTTCCATAGTTTGGCAACTGTGAATTGTGCAGCTATAAACACAGATATACATGCATGGGTCTGATAGTTTGGTTTCCATTCTTTTGGGTAGATACCCAAAAGTGGTATTGCTGGATCATATGGTAGGTTCATTCCCATTCATTTGAGAATCCTCCATACTGTTTCCAAAGTGGTTGCACTAATTTGCAATCCCACCAACAATGTAATAGGATTCCCACTTCAAACTCTTGCCAGCATTTGTTGTTGTTTGTGTTTTTTATGATTGCCATTCTGATTGGAGTTAGGTGAAATCTCAAGGTAGTTTTGATTTGCATCTCTCTGATTGCTAATGATAGAGAACATTTCCTCATACATTTATTGGCCATTTGTATTTCTTCTTTTGTGAAGTGTCTATTTAGATCCTTTGCCTATTTTTGGATTGGGTTATTTGTTCTCTTAGCTGTGATTTTCATGAGTTCTCTGTATATCCTAGATATTAGTCCTCTATCAAAACTGTAGCTGGCAAAAATTTTCTCCGACTCTGTGGGCTCTCTGTTGAGATTCTTGATAGTTTCCTTTGCTGCACAGAAGCGCTTCAGTTAAATGCAATCCCATGTATTGATCTTCCTTTGAGTTTCTTGTGCTTTTGGGGTCTTGTTGAGAAAGTTTTTACCTGTGCCTATGTGTTGAAATGTTGGGCCTATGCCCTCTTCAATAGCTGCAAGCTCTCTGGCCTGACTTCCCAATCTTTGATCCACCTTGAGTTGACTCTTGTGCAGGGTGATAAAGAGGGGTTTATTTCCATTTTCATGCATATGGTTAACCAATTTTGCCAACACTACTTTTTGAAGAGGCTATCATTTTTCCAGTGTATGTTTTTGGCTCCTTTTTCAAAAATCAATTAACTCTAAAGTTTGGGTTTGTTTCTGAATCTCCTATTCTGCTCCATTGGTCTATCTGTCTGTTTTTGTGCCAATACGATCCTGTTTTTATTACTGTAGCTTTGTTGTAGAGTTTGAAGCCAGGTATTGTGATACCTCTTGCATGGTTCTTGTTGCTAAGAACTACTTTGGCTATTCTTGGCTATTTGTTGTTCCAAATGAATTTGAGGACTGGTTTTTCTATGTCTGTGAGGAGTGACCTTGGTAATTTCATGGGTATTGCATTGAATCTGTAGATCAGTTTTGGGAGGCTGGCCATTTTGATGATATTTATTCTGCTTATCCAAGAGCATGGAAGATCTTTCCATCTTCTAAGGTCTTCATCAATTTCTTTTTTCAACCTTTTATAGTTTTCCTTATAGAGGTCTTTTACCTAAGACAGAGGCCTCTTTAAAAAAGAAAAAGAGAGGATATGCTAGGAGCTGCAGCACACTGAAGCCATAGTAAGTTACTGACTAGCCATGCTTCTCGTATATGTGAAACTGATGCTGTTGAACTTTAAGTCAACTCCACTAGCTGACCTTTAGGTCAGCCATATGGTTAATTCCCCTTAGACCCCTAGAATGCCTGACTTTAGAGTTTCTGCCTTTTGTATGTTAATCATGCTGTCTTCTTATGATGATCTATAAAATATTTTCTTGATATATATGACAGTTGGAGTCTGAATGTCTGATAGTAATTGTTACCTTATATCTACACATTGGAACAAATTTAGTGTTCCCATGCTTTTGTTCTTTCTAAATGCTTAAAAACCCTTACAACCCTGAATAAAGTGTCACTTGCTTCACAGCAAGTTGTCTGGAGTGTTTGTGTGCATGAGTGGGGCGCCGTGTCTTGTGTTTGTCTTTGTCTTTGTTTTCAGCTCCCAGTTCTCGGCAGAAAGGACTCGTAGCGTCCCAGGCTTGCCCCCGGCAGTATAGTATCATGTTGTCTGCAAAAACGGATAGTTTTAGTTCTTCTTTCCCTATTTATACCCCTTTGATTAGTTTCTCTTGCCTTATTGCTCCGGCTATAGTCTCAAGTACTATATTGAACAGAAGAGGTAATAATGGACATCCTTGTCTTGTTCCTGTTTTTAGTGGGAACTCTTGCAGTTTTTCTCCATTTAATATGATGTTGGCTGTGGGCCTATTGTATATTGCCTCTATGATGTTGAGATGTGTTCCTTCTATTCTGATTCTCTGAAGTGCTTTTAGCATGAACTGGGGTTGGATGTTTTCAAATGCATTGTCAGCATCAACTGAAATGATCATGTGATTTTTGTCTTTGATTTTTGTTTATGTGGTGAATTACATGGATTGTTCTTTTTGTATGTTGAACCAGCCTTGCATCCCTGGGATTAACCCAACTTGGTCATGGTGTATAATTTTCTTGATGTGGTTTTCGATGCGCATTGCTAGTATTTTGTTTAGCAGTTTTGCATCTAAGTTCATCAATGATATAGGCATATAGTTTTCTTTTCTTGAGCTGTCTTTATTTGGCTTTGGTATTAATGGGATGTTGGCTTCATAGAATGTGACTCTACATGGGCTACTCAAACTGCTGACTGTAGTTCCCTCTCACCTGCCTCTAGGGATTATCTACTAATTCACATTTCTGTTGTGTCTGATAGTATTCCACACCCCCACTCTGCAGGGGTGATTTGAAAAGTCTCATTCCCCCATGAGTCTATTCCCTTGCCACCCAATTCCCTGTGTCTCTGCATCACTATTTCCCTTTGGAATGGCTGGGTAGCTTATAGTCTTAGTTGGTGTTGCTTGCTGCTCCAACTCACTGCTCAAAGGGATGGTTTCAGCCACAGGTGCATTGTCTGAATCCAGCCAGGTCACTGTTGAGTATAGAGCAAAATGCTGACCTCTTTTACTGATGGTCTATAGTCCCCGCCTCACAACAATCCAGTTTCTTTCTGAAGGTCACTGGAAGCAGTGGTGCTGACCGCTACCAAATTCAGTGCTGCCTTACTAAGATGGAACCACTGTCACTGGTCTATTTTCCCCAGCTGGGGTGCTTGGAGAGCTTTTACAATACTCTGATCTTTTTTCTTGTTATGGTTCTGTCACTTTTCAGTTTTCACTTTTTTGTTCAGTTTTTCACTGCTTCTCTTCCCTTGTTAAAAAGAAGACTTCCTGTTGACTGAATTCCAATTCTCAGCACACCTGAGTCTTACTGTTTCCTTTTAAGTCACTATCTTTTCTCCGATTTTGTTGAGCACTTCTCTGGATCTCTGGAGGATGAGGCCACCACTGCCGTAGGTTCTGGCCTAGCATCTTGGCAGTCAGATCTCTGTGGAGCATGGAGAGGTGTGCTGACCACTTACAATTCTGATGAGCTGTGGCTGCAGTTGCAGAAGTCATTGAATTCTTTGCTGAGAGGGCCTAGGGAGCCTAAAGTGCCAGCAGTCCCAGTGCAGTTAGGCAAGATGTCACTGCCGTAGCCCCCTCAGCCTCAGCCATTCCACTGGGGAGGCAGGGAGCATACTTTGCTGTCCTCTGTTCTGTCTTATGGCTTTGTTTCTGCTGCCTTTCAATTTTTCATTGCTTCATTCATTTTTTTTTCTCTTTTCAAGACGCTGTCTTCATGGTGATTCAGTTTCAAATGTCAATGTGACTGAGATGTGCTGCTTCCCTCAGTCACCATCTTCCCAGAAGCCCTCCCTTTTACATTTCTGATTGTAATAATTTGGGTAGATTTTCTCTTTCTTTTGATTAGGTTGTCTATGAATTTGTCAATCTAACTAACCTTTTCACAGAAGAAGCTTTTTTTCTTTGAACTTTGCATGTATTGTTTTATGTTCTGTATTTCATTGATTTTTGCTCTGATTTTACTTATATTCTGCCTACTACTGGGTTTGGGATTAGTTTGTTCCTATTTTTCCAGGTCCTTGAGATATGTCATTGGGTTATTTGTTGACTTTCTGTTTTTCTTTTGTGGACACTCAATGCAATAAATTCTGCTCTTAAAATTTCCTTCAAAGTGTCCCATAGATGTTCGTATGTTATGTCTCTATTTTATTTCATTCTAAAACCTTTTTATTTCTCTCGTTTTTTTCTATGGCCTCATTCAAAATTGTATCATTCCATCTCCATGTATTTTGTAATTTCTTTTAGTCTTTGTGTTGTTGATTTCAACTTTCATTCCATTATGATTTTAAATGATGCAAGGAATTTTATTACATTTTTTAAATTTGCTGGTACTTGCTTTGTGGCTTAGAATGTGGTCTATGAGCTGCTGAGAAGAATGTGTATTCAGCTCTTGTTGTTTCGAATATCCTGTATGTTGGGCCCCATTTCAGGGCCAACTTTGGGAGTCCTCAGGATTGCTCCTGTCCCCCAGCCGAACTATGGGGTCCCTGCCAGATCTCCGTGGAGGGAGGAAGGTAGATTGGCTGTACTCCAATAACATCAGGTGGTAGACAGACTCGTGGTACAATCTCATTTATTGAAGAAGTGGAAAGACCTTTTACAGATAGGGACAAGAGGGAGGAACTTGGGGTCCCCAGCCAATCAGGGCACTGATCACGCATTTAAATCAAAACAGGTAGCCCAAGCTTTTCATGAGGGCAAAAATTTAAATGTGGCATGCTTATGAGAGTTTGGCAGCACTCCAGAGTTTGGTGCCATAGGTGAAAGCTCTCGCCTCAATTTAAAGGGCCCACATCTCTTTTTTGTGAGCTTTCCCTATATTTTCCCCCTTTTTGTTTTTTATGAATGTTTCTGTCTTAGGTTGCCCCCTCTCTGGGGGTGCTTACTCATCATTGACTACCTTTCATTTTAATGGGGTGGAAGGTGAGTGAGATGGTCCTGTCTTAGGTTGATCTCCTCAAGATACAAATCTTACCCATCATGGGAGCATAAGTGATGTACACCTATGTCCTGTCTTAGGTTGACCTGTACTTAAGAGAATCTTACCTGTCATAGGAGCCATCCCACTGGCATCAGATGGAAAGGGAGCTCCGTTTTAGAAGGGCCTAGGCAGTCTGAGGCAGAGGGTGCCTTATAGAAGTTTGGCAAGGGCTGGTTTATCAGGGGAGCGGAGGCGAGTCTTGGGGTAGGCGCTGATAGTGTACTCGAAATGCCATTAATTGGACCGCCTCAACCTTCTCTCAGATGATTCGGGTTATGCAATTAATGATGCAAGGGCTGAAAGTGAGTAGCAAAAAGAGGAAATCAACAGGCCCCAAAAAAGGCAACAGGTTTGAGAACCACCCATGGAACGCTGTCCATAAAAAGTTTGACTGCAACTCCTTTCTCTGTCACTCTTAGTCTTCTTGTAATGTTTTAACTTTATTGTGGATGATTCCTGACCTGTTGGCATAGAAACAGCATTCTTCCTGTAGGAAAAGACAGAGTCCCCCCCATCTGCCATTAGCAAATCTAGCCCCCTATGGTTTTGAAGTACCACGGTGGCTAACGAATCCAGTTGGCCCTGTAAGTCTAGAATGGTATCGGCCACTGCATGCATGTCATCAATCATCTGTTGGGACAATTTATGGTATTGTTGCAGGGAGACGCCCAACCCATCTGCCCCTGTGGCCACTCCTGTGGTGACCCCAAGGCCAATCATAAGGGGAATGGCCTGTATGGCTCTTTTGGCCCTCTCTCTGAAGTGGTCAAGGGCAAGTATAGGGAGGGTCTGGTTATTGGGTACTACATTTATGTCTGGGTGGAGAACGGTCACAGCACAAAGGCCTGTCCAGTTCTGGGGTAGAAACTGTAGGCCTCTCCTCCACATTGAAAGACTGTTCTGTCCGGGGGGCAGAGAGGCGTATTTTGATATGTAATATTATAGGCACGGTGTGAAGGATGTATTTGACCCACATCCATGTGACTGCCATTTTCCGCAATGAGGGGGGACCAAAGGCAGGGGCCTATTGGGGAGAGAGGGGGCAGGTAGACTTCCTGGCGGGGGGGGCATTGGGCATTGGGATTCCTGTGAGGGGTAAGGTTCGCAATTATGGCCTGTGTGCAGAGGGGACCCAGTCGCAGGCATAGCCAAAAGTCATTAGCCAAAGGGGGGTTGTGGTATTGAGTACCCTAAAAGTGGTTTCTGGCAAGGATTCTGTCTCTAGGTCAAGGAGAAGATCTCCCCTGGGGTCAGGGAGGCTGATAAGATGATATATGAGAGGCCTGAGGTGAGCAGTCAGCTCCTCTATTCTTTTTTCCACATCCCACTTCCTTACTAAGTCTTGGGCTCTCCCTCCATCTGACACTCCAGGGAATCCCCGATAGCTAAAACAAATATGTTGTCCCTTTTATGGGAGCAAAGGGAGTCATCCATGGGTACATTTGTGGGTGAGCATACCAATATTGGGTCTTCCCATCAGAGCCGAGACATTCTACAGCCTCACTATAACAGTTAGCCTGGAGAGAGGTGATAAATGATCGACAGGGGCAGCTGGGGGCTGGACCACTTGAGAGGGCTTGAATTTTAGGGGTGTCCCAACATATACTCTGCCACATATTGAGGGGGCATCCCTGGTCCTTTCCAAAAATCGTGGTGGCTGCCTCTTTTCCATTCCCACACTTTTGACTGGTAGTATAACAATGGTTGGGGGGACCAGTAC
The DNA here is from genome assembly GCA_004027655.1 of Graphiurus murinus. NCBI lineage: Eukaryota > Metazoa > Chordata > Mammalia > Rodentia > Gliridae > Graphiurus > Graphiurus murinus. The sequence goes on from PVLC010017148.1 coordinate 28,544, forward strand.
TAGATGAGTAACAATTTGAACAAGGATCTCCTATTTGCCTGTGTCATATTTTATTTAGTTCTTTGGGGTCCTCAAAGCCTCTGGCAGTTGGTCGTGTCCCGAACAGTAGAGCACACAGAAGAGCCAATATTCTCAATGTTAGTCCTTTCATTTTTCTGCAAAAGATGAAGAGAGAGAGAGCAAGGGTTTCTCAGGAGGCATTATCAGCTCCTGGAACAGGTTTAATGTTCCGTGCAGGGATCCATATGGGGTTAGGGGCATTTTCGGGGAAGACACATCCATATCCTCTACCCAACTGAATGAGCGGATCTGGTCCTTTCCATTCCCCCAATAAGGGGTCTCTCCATCGCAGTCTCTCCTGAGGCACTGATGGGAGCAGATCTCCCCAATGGGCTCAGAAGCATGACGTCGAATTTTGTTTTAAAATATTTAGGCTGTTTAGGGTTAGAAGAGCTAAAGACAACTGCAGGTGGGGATTTGTGGTGTGTATTCCCCCTTTTGTTTTGCTAATTGTTCCTTGAAGGTCCTATTGGTTCTTTTGACTATGGCTTGACCTTGAGGGTTGTAAGGGATCCCAGTAACGTGGGAGATGTTCCAGGAGTGAAAGAAGGTTTTTAATTTTTGTGAGATAAAGCAAGGCTCATTGTCAGTCTTAACCTTTGGGAAGGCCTAAGACAGTGAAGCATTGAAGGTAGTGACTTTCAGCATGTTTGGCCTGTTCATCTGTATGGGCCGTGGCCCATATAGCCCCGGAGGAAGTGTCCGTCGAGACAAAAACATATTTAAGCTTACCAAAGGGGGGATAGTGAGTAACATTGGTTTGCCAGAGAGTGTTAGGCTTAATGCCTCTGGGGTTAACTCTGGCAGGTTGAAGAGGAGGGAGAAGCATGAAAGGCTGGCAATTTTGACGGGCTTTTACCAGGCATTTGAGTTGTCATAGGGGAACTTCTGGGTATCTGTCTCTTAGTCCTCTCAAATTGGGGTGGGTCATGGAGTAAAAGCCTGTGGCCAATTTTAAGCACTGGGCCTCAATTGGGGAGGAGGCTGCCTTGTCAGCCAGGCAATTTCCGTCGTTTATGAATCCGTGAAGGGGCTGATGGCTCCAAATATGACAAAGGAATATAGGCTCAGTCCTGGTCTCCAGTATATTTTTTGTCTGGATCATGAAAGGTGTTATGGGGTTACTGTACAATCTGATAAGAGACTCAGGGAGCCAGGGAGGAGCCCAACTACATACACACTGCCACTATATAGATTAATGGAACCTTGGATATCTTGTAGGGCAATAAGGGCAGTGGTTAGCTCCTTTAGCTGGGCAGATCCCTCCACTGCTTGGGTTTTGACAACAGGCTCACCGTCCCCGTTATGAACAACATAAGCTGCTCTGTTTTTTTCTCCCCGTCGGTGAACACAAGGACTCTTAAGGGAAGGGGATAGGGGGAGAAAACCTGTACTGGCTTCCAGGGAAGGCGTGTGAAAGACTAAACCCATCTAGTTGATTCGTAATGACATGAGAGAGCTCCTGGGAATCTTTCTCTAGCTTAGGCCTCAACCCAGGAATAATGGGTACTGCCCACCAAACCGAAGGGCTGATAGTTCTCTGGTCGGGGGCCCCCTTGGGGTAGCAGGGCTGACAGTTGTCCCTTCCCAAGTTTAAAAGCCTCCCTTGAGCATCGAATCGTGACTGACAGTCTTTTTTCCAATGAGAACCCCTTTTTGTACCTGGAGCATGGCCCAGGGACGGCCTATACTACTTCTTTCCTGTTACATTATCCATCCTAAGGGTTAACCAGTCCCCAAGGCTGCTTCCCCTCTGGCTTGTCTGGGCCTCTATTGCCATAGTGAGTGCTGCCATTTGACTTTCTGGGGTCCCTACATCCCAGGTGGCGATGACCCAGTTTTCCAGTGAACACTCCCTCAGTCCTGAGCAGGCCCTCCGGTGGTCTGAGCTCATTCCCTCCCACACCATCAGTCTTGTTACTTGATCTCGGAGCTGACCCGGGTGTATTCTTCTAGAGAGACTCTGTTGGACCCTGTCTATAAACTCCTAAAGAGGCTCCCCTCATTTCTGTACCAGGCCAGCAAAGGGTCCTCAGGGTGAACAGCTGAACCTGTTCCCAATAAGGGGGAGGTATGGCGGTCTGACGCTGCCCAGTAGAGAAGTCCCTGGATCCAGCAAGCTGGGAGTATGAGATAAGAACCACTGGTCAGCCCGGGAGTTTCTCTCGCCCTGTTGATAACATTCAACTTTGTAGTAAGCCATGAACTTAATAAAAAGAGAACCTGGGAGAACTGCCCTAGCTAGATCTTTCCAATCCTGAGGGGTATATTGTTGGTGGGCAAGCCCTTGAAGGATGGTTTTGGCCCACGGGGAATTAGGGCCATCCTCCGTGACTGCTTTTTGTAACTCTTTTAGATCAGATGACTCCCACAGGTACGAACCCTGAGGACACTGAGGGGTATCTGCAACCAGAACAGGGTAAAGGTGGGCGACCGGAGGGGAGTCCGTGTAAGGAGAGCAAGGAGTGGGCCAGGCAGGAAAAGGCAAGATTTTGGGGGGGCATGACGGAGATGGTAAGGTCCATTCGAACAATGGCATACATCCGGTCGCACATGGGGGGAGGTACAAGGTGGTAGGAGGGCCAGAGGTCCCCTGACATCTTTACTTAGCAAAATCAGCCCAGTCGTCCCACAGGGAAGCAGAGACACCCATTTCCCCAGGGGGCAGCTGATCCCTCAAGGGAGAGACCTCCCTCGATCCAGGCTGAACCTTAGGTATCCCCGAACTCTCCCCTTATTTGAGTCTAGATGCAGTCTGGCCAAGATGGCACCCATTCCCAGCCTCCATCCAACTTTAATTTCCTGGTTCTTTTACATGTCTAGGCTCTAGACAGGCCTTCAGGGCTCCCAAGATTGGGTAAAAGCCCGGTGGGGGCGTAAGACACCCCAAGGCTTCCGCTCGCTTAACGAGGTCCTCAATCTGAATCCAAATATCCCGATCAAACAAATCGGCACTTTGGATCCACGGGGCCACCTTCTCGGCCGTCTGCCAGATCGTTGTCCTTTCCTCTTCCCCAACATCAATGTGAGAGCACTTCAAGATACCCTTTAGCCCTTTAAGGGTGGTCTGAGTCTTAACACTGCTTGCCTCTCCTCCCATCACTGGAACTAGCAGGAAATACCGATAAAGAAAGAACAAATGAGGATATAGAAAACTGAAAGTAAAAGGTGTTCTGCCAGTGACCAGTCCTGTGGACTGGTGGAGCCTAAACCGATGGAAAAAACAATAATCAGAGAAATGTAAAGACCTAACACCCAAGGGTTAGAGCACCATCCTGAGAAGTATGAAGATGTGGCACCCATGGGCTTCTAATGAATCTGATGACAGCACAAAGACTGGTACAAGATAGGACAAGACAGAACAATTCACAAACAAGTATTCGCTTTCAACTGCACAGGGGCAGCCTATACTACTTCTTTCCTGTTACATTACCCATCCTAAGGGTTAACCGGTCCCCAAGGATGCTTCTCCTACTCACCTAGGCTACAAGACCAGGTTGGGGTCGGAGTCCCGAATCTGGGCAAAAACACCGGATGTTGGGCCCTGTTTCAGGGCCAACCTCGGGGGTCCTCGGGATCACTCCTGTCCCCCAGCCAAACTATGGGGTCCCTGCCACATCCCCTGGGTGAGAGGAAGGTAGACCGGCCGAACGCCAATAACACCAGGCAGGTACAATCTCGTTTATTGAAGAAGCGGAAAGACCTTTTATAGATAGGGACAAGAGGGAGGAACTTGGGGTCCCCAGCCAATCAGGGCACTGATCACACATTTAAATCAAAATGGGTAGCCCGCGCTTTTCATGGGCATGAAAGTTTGAATTTGGTGTGGGCGTGAAACTTTGGCGTGCGCGAGAGAGAGTTTGGCAGGTGTGCAAGAGTTTGGCACCATAGGTAAGAGCTCTTGCCTCAATTTAAAGGGCCCGTGTCCCTTTTTTGTGAGTTTTCCCTATACTGTATTTCAGGATATTCCTGTATTCTACTAGGCCCATTTTGTTTATAGTATTCTTTAGGTCTGAAGAGACTTTATACATGTTTTGCTTGGAAGATGGATCTAACGGTGTGAGCAGTGTGTTTAAGTCTCCCATTATTATTATATTTGAATCTGAGACCTAAACTCTGAAAGAGTTTGTTTTATGAAAGCTTCTATATTTTGGGCATGAATGTTTCCTATCATCATGTTTTTTCATTGGATTGCCCCTTTTATTACTAAGAAGTGACTTGCTTTGTCTCCTCTAATACGTTTAAGTTTAAAGTGTGCTTTGTCAGATATGAGTATTGCTATCCTTGCTTATTTTCAGTCTCCATTTGCATAGTATATCTTTTTCTATCATTTAACCTTTAGCCTATGTATATCTTTGCCTGTAAGGTGAAATTCTTGCAAGCAACATATAGTTGGATTATGTTCTTTTATCCACATTGCCAGTCTATGCCTTTTAATTTGGCAGTTTAGACATTTGGCATTCAATATTATTATTGAGAGATGATATTTTGCCTCTCATTTTTGAATTATATTATCTGTTTGAGATTATGTTGCTTGCCTTTACTTAGTTTCCCATTTAGTGTAGTTTCCCCCTTCTCTGGCTCTGGTATTATTTTCTTTCTTTGTATTATATTTCTTTAAGTACTTTTTCTAGTGCTGACTTGGTAGTCATGAATTCTTTCAGTTTCTGTTTGTCTTGGAAGTTTTTATTTCTCTGTCAATTTTGAATGATATTTTGGCTGAATATAGCAGTCTGGATAGGAAGTTGTTTTTTTCAGGGTCTGGTGTACATTATACTAGTCCCTCCTGTCTTTGTTGTCTTGGGTTGAGAAGTCTGGAGTTATTCTTTTTGTTTTGTCCATGAATTTAAACTGTCCTTTTGTTCTCGGTGCATTCAACATTCTTTCCTTGCCCTCTATGTTAAACATTGTGATTATTATGTGGCCTAGAGAAGTTTTTCTTTGATCTTTTGTTGGTGGTGTTCTGGATGTCTTCTGTACATGAATGTCCAAGTTTTATGTCATGTTCAGGAAATTCTCTGATATTTTTTTCTCTGAAGAAATTTCTAATACCCTTGGCTTGTGCTTCTAGGGCTTGTTCAATGCCTATTATCCTTAAGTTATGTCATTTCACATTATCTCATATTTCTTGGAGGTTCTGGTCATGTTGTCATATTGCCTTCCCTATATTTTTGGCTATGCGGTCAGTTTTGAATAAGCTGTCTTCCAAAAGTGAGACTCTATTTTCCATATGGTCTAGCTTCCCAGAGATGGTTTCTACTGAGGTCTTTAATAAATTTAATGACTCATTCATTTTACTCAAAGTTTATCTTTTGTTCTTAGGGCCTAAATTTCTCTGTTCACATATTCTTTCATTTCCTGTACACTTTCTCTGATTTAATTTCTGAAGCCTTTGATTATATATATATATATATATATATATATATATATATATATATATATATATATAGCTTTCTTTTTTAAAATTTTTTATTGTAGTAATTCGTGCAATATAGCATACATCTTTGTTAAGTACAAATTGTTAACAACATATTTGCACACAATTCTCATTTGACCCCTTCCCCGATTCCCTCCCCATTCCCTCCCCCTCCCTCCCCCTAAGGTTCACTTCAGTGAGTGACCTTGATATGATTGTGTAGGTACATCATGTGCTT